>CM049808.1:7050529-7132473 GCA_027422405.1 Ptychobarbus kaznakovi | reverse complement strand
GCAAAGTCCCTTCAACGGATAGTGAGAGCAGCTGAGAAGATCGTTGGTGTCTCTCTCCCCTCCTCCAGGACATCTACAGCACCCGTCTACCGCAAAGCCCTCTACATTGCAGGTGATTCCACCCACCCGACACACAGCTTCTTCAGTCTGTACCATCAGGAGGGAGACTGCGGAGTCTCCAGGGCCCATAGACCAACAGACTGAAGGAAGCTTCATCCACCAGGCTGTCAGGAGCTGAAAAACTCCCTCCGTCTTGCCCCCCCTCCCTCTCATACACAACGCACCACTGAACCTAATTTGAGTAAAACTGAAAATTTTGTTCTCTAAGTTATATTATTAACCTTACTTTCATGTTATAATTAAACAGATGTTATATAAAACTTAGTCTTGTCAACATTTTGGAAAATGTTTTTGTGTTCATTGAGATATTGTTTAAAATGTTACTTTTCAAAGGGGGTGTACTTATTTACGCTGAGCACTGTAGATAGGATGCCGCGAAAATGTTTTTGCCCCCTTCCTTTTTTTAAATTGATTTATTGCATATTTGTCACACTTAAACAATTCAGATCATCAAATACATGTTAATATTACACAAAAATAATGCAAGTAAATACAAAATGCAGTTTTTCAATTATGATTTAATTTATTAAGGGAAAAAAAGGGGAAAAAAGCTGTCCAAACCTACCTGGCCCTACGTTACAAAATAATTGCCTGTAATGCCACGTCGGCATGGAGACACACACACGCAGAGAATTAAAAACAGACAGTATTAATTATTCTTCATCCTCTCACGGCAAAAAGTGAGATGGTCACCTGACCTACGTCACTAACACTCCAGTGGTTTGACTCTTACCTCTCAGATAGGTCCTTCAAAGTATCTTGGAGAGGTGAGGTATCCAAGTCGCAACATCTAGCTACAGGGGTGCCACAGGGCTCAGTCCTTGGACCACTTCTCTTTTCTGTCTACATGGCTTCACTAGGTTCTGTCATTCATAAACATGGCTTTTCATATCACTGCTATGCTGATGACACTCAACTCTACCTCTCATTCCATCCTGATGATCTGACGATAGCTGCTCGCATCTCAGCATGTCTAGCGGACATTTCTAGCTGGATGAAGGACCATCACCTTCAACTAAACCTAGCTAAGACAGAACTGCTTGTGGTTTCAGCAAACCCATCGTTTCATCACAATTTCACCTTCCAAATAAGCTCATCAACCATAGCTCCTTCAAAAACAGCCAGAAACCTTGGAGTTGTGATTGATGATAAGCTGAATTTCACAGACACATTACTAAAACTGCCCGGTCCTGTAGATTTGCATTATATAATATTAAGAAGATCAGGCCCTTTCTCTCTGAACATGCAACACAACTCCTTGTTCAGGCTCTTGTTCTGTCCAGACTTGACTATTGCAAAGCTCTCCTGGCAGGTCTTCCAGCCAGTTCCATCAAACCTCTACAATTAATCCAAAACGCTGCTGCAAGATTAATCTTTAATGAGCCGAAAAGACGCACGTCACACCTCTGTTCATCAATTTGCACTGGCTACCAATAGCTGCTCGCATTAAATTCAAGGCATTAATGTTGCCCTACAGAACCACCTCTGGCTCTGCACCCCTTTACCTAAATTCTTACTTAACTTATGTGCAGACTTTTGTTCGCCCTCTAGAAGCTTGCGTTCTGCAAGTGAACGACGCATTACTGTACCATCCAAAGAGTCACAAAATCCCTTTCACGGACTTTTCATTTACTGTTCCCATCTGGTGGAATGACCTCCCTAACTCAATCGAGCAGCTGAATCCTTACCCATCTTCAAGAAACGGCTAAAAACACATCTCTTCCATCTTTATTTGACCCTCTAACTCTAGCACTCTCTATTCTAAATTTATTTTATCTAATCTGTCTTCTTTTTATAAAAAAAAAATATATATACAAACATTTGACCCTCTATCAATTGCATATTTATTCTCTAACTGCTAGCTTTTCTTGTAAAACTAACACTAAGTTTAATGTTTCTATATTTTACATACTAGTTTTCTATAAAAAAAATAAAATAATCCTTCCTACGTGTGTTAGGCTAACCAAGACTTGTAATGGCACTTGCATGTTATTGCTCTTTTGTTGGTTTTGATTGCTTCTATAATGTCCTCATTTGTAAGTCGCTTTGGATAAAAGCGTCTGCTAAATGACTAAATAAATAAAAATAAATAAATAAAACTCTTAAAGGCGCCTCTCTGTCTGGATATAAAGCCCCTCCCCCCTCCTCATCCATCACCGAGCACGCGTTTTTCGTCAGAGAACAAAGGGACTCAATCCACATAGAGAATTTCGAGAAGATCCCTAGTGGCCGTAGCCATTGGAACCGTGTACTCAAAGAAACAATATATATAAATATATATATTAATGTTGTACTCTGCCTTTCATAGGCTTGGTGTGAATGTGAATTATTTAGGAAATGTGAAATGTTTTAATCTGTGCCTTAAACTGTGTAGTATATGTACTTTGTGTGCCAAATGTGGTGTTTAGACTCATAGAGACGGTCATGATTATTTTGAATCAATGGTACAGATTTGGTGATAATTATAAATGGGTAAACATGTGATAACACTTTACATAAGTATTACAACTCTTATTTTTCGTCACATGGAATTTTCATTATGGTACGCCCCAAATACATAGGCGGGGCTCCGCCCCACAAGAACAATCTGATTGGTACAGCCGCCGGGGGCGTGCTGAAATCCGTCTGTTTAAAACTGATCCCCAGTTCGGAATTCGCTCTCTTCCTCTTTTCTTTCATCCTCGCTCTCCAACTTGCTTGCTCGCGGACGCCCTGGAAGCTTCGCTGGACACTCGCCTGAACATCAGGCTGAGAAGACAAACTAGCTAAGCGAACTCAAGACTTCGTAAAGCCGTAACACCGCAGAGCCAGCAGACCAACAACGCTTTCCATCTCAACACAGAACCAGGCAACCGCCGATCGCAAAGGGGGCTTTCCCGGTGATGTCACGCAGCAGCAACAAAGCCATCGAAGATTTCCTCAGCAACACGTGGTATCCGAAACAAAGCCATCGAAGATTCCCGAAGTAACCACGTGCGACGAAGCGCAAGCATCGGAGACTTCCGTGAAAACACGAGGACACACGTGGGACGAACAAAAGATTCGGCCTGCGGAAACTTAAGGCAACGCAAGTATTTCAAACAAAGTTTCTATCCTAACTGAACTGGTAATTGATCTGAATGCAAAAAAGGGCAGCGTCTCTTTCGTGATCTTATGTGGTTTCAGTTATGAAATAGCAAAGAGGGCTATTTTACACTTTATCCTAACATTACTCGCGAGACCCCAGAATGTGTGTGTGTATGTTTATGTGTATGTTTATGTGTTTTTAGTAGGTTAGATCATGCACCGTAGAATAGCAGTTAGTAAATAAACCTTGTTTCATTTATAAAGAACTATGTCTTGAGATGTGATTTCCTAGTTCAAACTTAATGCCAAAAAGATCGTGTTACCTCGCTCAAATGGTATAAAACCCTTTATTTTGTTTATCGTTGGCCACGAAAGCAAAATAAACTAAATTGTTAAAGATAAACTGATGTTAGTGATCGCTGGACGAATCGTTAATACAGTATAAATCATAAGTCAAAGATTAATATTACTTTAATCAAGCAATATTTTATCTGTAAGCTAATGATTCCCCGGAGCTGAAATAATAGCTTCATAGATTTGTTACAGCCCCATCCCGTTAAATCATGAAAGAACTGTGATTAACCAAATTAGTTTAGAAAGCTGAGTTAAATTTCACTAGCCAAACCCAAGCGTGATTACTGCCAGACCTGTTGAATCAAGAAATCACTTAAATAGAACCTGTCTGACAAAGTAAAGCATGCTTAAAGAGCAACATACCATGTCAAGATCTAGAGAAATTCAAGAACAGATGAGAAACAATATAGCGGACATGTATCAGTCTGGAAAGGGTTATAAAGTAATTTCTAAAGCTTTGGGACTCCAGCGAACCATGGTCAGAGCCATTATCCATAAATGGAGAAAACGTGTAACAGTGGTGAATCTTCCCAGGAGTGGCTGGCCTACCAAAATTACTCCAAGAGCGCAATGATTACCCATCCAGGAGGTCATAAAAAACCCAGAATAACATCTAAAGAACTGCAGGCCTCACTTGCTTCAATTAAGGTCAGTGTTCATGATTCAACAATAAGAAAGAGACTGGGCAAAAACGACATACATGGGAGAGTTCGAAAGAAAAAGCCACTGTTGACCAAAAAGAACACAATGGCTTGTCTCACATTTGCCAAGAATTTCTTGATTATCCCCAAGACTTTTGGGCCAATATTCTGTGGACTGATGAGACTGATTAACTTTTTGAAAGGTGTGTGTCCCATTACATCTGGCGTAAAACTAACACAGGATTTCATAAAAAGAACATCATACCATCAGTCAAACATGGTGGTAGTAGTGTAATGGTCTGATGCTGCTTTGCAGCTACAGAGTCTGGATGACTTGCCATTATTGATGGAACCGTAAATTCTGCACTCTATCAGAAAATCCTGAAGGAGAATGTCCGGCCATCAGTTTGTGATCTCAAGCTCAAGCGATCTTAGGTTATGCAGCAGGACAATGATCCAAAACACACCAGCAAGTCCACCTTTGAATGGCTCAAGAAAAACAAAATTAAGGTTTTGGAGTGGCCAAGTCAAAGTCTGGACTTAAATCCAATTGAGATGCTGTGTTATGACCTTAAATAGTCCTTTCATGCTGGAAATGTGGCTGAATTAAAACAATTCTGCAAAGAAGAGTGGGCTAAAATTCCTCCACAGCGATGTGAAAGGCTCATTGCTTGTTATCGCAAACGCTTGATTGCAGTTGTTGCTGCAAAGGGTAGCACAACCAGTTATTAGATTAAGGGGCCAATTAATTTTTCACGAATGGTCAGGCAGATTTGGACAGCTTTTTTCCCCTAATAAATGAAATCATTATTTCAAAACTGCATTTTGTATTTGTTCGGGTTATCTTTTTGTAATATTAATTTTTTTGATGGTCTGAATCATTCAAGTGTGACAAATATGCAACAAACAAAAAATAACGGGAAGGGGGCAAAAACTTTTCCACACAATTGTAAGTGTTATGCATGGGTGTTTGAGTAAGGTTTAATGGTTTAATGTTCAGCTATTTTGGAGATTTAGAAGACTTTCTGTTATGCTGGAGTTTCTCTTCGGCAAACTTGAGCTGTGTCCGGAGACGCTTTGGGAACGCCCTCAGCATGAACGGCTCTGAATGCATGCATAATCTGTCCATTGGATGGGCGGGACGTCACAGGCGAGGTGACGTAGTGACCAGCTGGTATAAACGCACATGTGGTGAAACCGGCATCAGCTTTCTGTCATTCAGCTAGCGCTCTGTGTACGGTCTGTCTTATTTGCTGTTGTCTGTCTTTGCAAGCATGTCTAAATGCCTGCTTAGGCTGAGCATTTAAAGGGTGAGAGCGAAGCACATTACAGGCGGTGTGTTCCTCCCTGCAAACGTTACATGTCTGCAGGTGATACACACAGCACGTGTCTGGTTTATTTGGGAGCGAGGCACGCAGAGTCAGCTCTCGTGGGGTTCGCAGTTAGATTTGATCGAGGGATTGGAGACAAGTGAGTCTCTATCGCCGTCCTCACCCATCAGATCGTATAGCCGCTCCACGAGATTGGAAGTCCGTGCCACGGATACTTCCCCTCAGGCAGTCGGTTCTGCGCTTCTCCCATCTTCCTCTGAGGAGGTTGATGTGGAGAGCGTCGACAATGCTCCCTCTCATTTGCCCCAATATGAGGAGCTTGTGGATGTGGTCACTCTTGCCATGGCCAAATTGAACATCAATTGGCCGGCCGAGTCTCATGTTGAACTGCAGAGAGGCAAGCTGGACAAACGCTTTATGCGGTTTAAAACACCACCTCCACATCGGAGCCTGCCATTTTCACAGAGGTTTCGAGATCATGGGCGAAACCATTTTCGGCCCACCTCTTCGTCCCCTCGTCCGATTACTATGGTAATGTGATGGGGACGAGTGAGCGCGGTTACAGAGCGATGCCTCAGGTGGAACAGATGCTCGCGAACTATCAGTCCCCTGATGCTGCTTCATCTCTGAAGGCTCCGACCTTGCCCTCCAAGCCGCTGCGCACATCATCAGCGTTGGTGGGCAAGGGGTATGCGGCAGCAGGGCAGGCTGGTTCATGTCTACACACCATGGCGGTGCTGCAAGTGTACCAGGCTGACCTGCTCAAAGAGCTCAATGAGGGAGAGGGAGTTAGAGCGGAGGACATCAAAGAACTCCGGAAAACCGCTGATTTGTCTCTCCGCGCCACCAAGGAGACTGCCCGTGCCATTGGGCAGTCCATGGCAGCTCTGGTGGCGGCGGAGAGGCATCTCTGGTTGACCCTGTCTGATATCAAAGACCGTGACAGGGTCTTCCTCCTGGACGCCCTTTTTCACCTTCTGGCCTGTTCGGCGACGCTGTTGGTGCTGTCGTCAACAGACACCAGGAGGCCGGGAAGCAGGCGGCGGCATTCCAGCGGTTTCTCCCTCGGATGTTGAGACCATCCTCCAATCCAGAGCTCCCTTTAGGAGGAAACTGTACGCCCTGAAGTGGAGACTCTTCACTTCATGGAGCGGAGACCGCCAGCTCGACCCAGTTAACTGCCGGGTTGGTACAGTGCTGGAATTCCTGCAGCCTCGACTCTAGGGCTGTAGTCAAGTCCACATTTGTCAAGTCCAAGACCAGGACTATCAAGTCCGAGTCAAGAACGAGTCCAAAGAGGTTCGAGTCGAAGTCAAGTACAAGTCCAAGAGGTTCGAGTCCAAGTCAAGTCCAAATGAGACAGTCAAAACAGAGAAAGAAAAAAAAAAGAATCTTCTTCAAAACCACATACTTAACTATTGATCATTTATGTGATACGAGAGACAGCATATCTTCTATTTCTAAGATAATAATTTTGCATTATTATTTGTAATGATCTAAAAGCATGTGCAGCAACACTGTATGATCAAATTAGGCTATTATATTTACTTTATGTTTGGCAATTTCACTGAAGTCACATAAGTTGAAGTGCATCTTCACATTTTCAGCATTTTTATTATAGTGTAACAATCACATTCTGGGCTGCCAATGGAAAATATTACAAATAACAAGCAACATAAGTGTAAAAAAAATAACATGTTCCCATTCTTGAACTTGTTATTTGTTCTAAAGCAGGGTGTCCAAACTCAGTCCTGGAGGGCCGGTGTCCTGCAGAGTTTAGCTACAACTTGCCTCAAAACACCTGCCTGAAAGTTTCTAGTATGCTTAGATTAGCTAAGTAAATGTTAAACAAATCACAAAATATCTTTGCAGAAATGATGCATGAACTACAACTACATCTTGTACATATTAAGAATATTATATGTTCAGAAATAATACAAGAAAAATGCTTAAAAAATTCTCAAGTGATTCAAATTCAAAATGACTGAAGGTCTAACACCTAGAGAGCTATTATTAACTATAACGGCTCTGTAAAACAATGAACAGCAGTTTTCAGCCTGTCACCCTGAAAATTGCCTGTCACGTGAAATATCAGACATACAGTAGTAGTTCTTCACAGGTTTTTATTAGATTACGCTGCTTTTCCATTGTTTTTTCTATGTAAACATTTGACTGTTGCGCTCGCGTCTCTTGCAGCGTCTCGTTCATGAAACAGCATTCTAAAAATGTGGCACTCATGTTATTAAAAGATGTTTAACTCCCATCTTCTTGCATTTTTTCCCTTTCCACTGCCTGAGTCGCATCATTGTCAACACAAAAGCACATTCTGTGTGAATGGCACCTAGAGAGCATCACACGTGAGCGCTTAAGCATGTGCGGTTGTGCGACATGCGGTTGATCTTTCTTTTCTCTTTACTATTATTGTCAAAGTGTCTAATTCTAGCGTTTGGTAATATTTCTATTCAAAATCGCGATTCCTCAATTAATAAAAAATAAAATTGTGTCAAACATTACATTCGAATGAATTGATAAAATCTGAAAAATAACCAGCCATAGCCACAGTGTTTGCTTGTTTTTACTTCATTTCAATTTTTGTGTAATTTTTATTAATTTGTTTAATTGAAGGTGTATTCCGCGCCTCCAGGCTTTATTAATTTTGCTCTTATTCGTTATTTTTCTTATTAATTTGGTGCCACAGCATTTGCTGATTTTCATTTTTTTTTACATTTAAACATTTTGTATATTTGTTATTTTATATTAGCCTTACAGCATGGTAATGGTGTATTTTTATTCGTTTTGTTAATAAAAGTCCCATGTTTATTGCAGAAAATTTGTCGTTGTAAGTTGACCGAAAATGAAAGTGAAAGCAAAATGCGCACGGGAATTAATAAGCTATTTAAAAGTGAAGGAAAGTGAGAGGGAAAACTCAAACAAACTTTGTAAAACCAAATTGTATTATGCAACTCACCGACATTGTATCTGTGGCCAAAATAAAAATTATTTATGACTCCGCGTAGCGCAAAACTCGAAGCCAGGCGTATGATGCAGCTGTGCATTTACCAGGGGACCAATGGCAATGCCCGTTCTAGACGTAATTAAACCAATTACATTACCCATTTTCTGAACAAGCGAGCCAGATTAATGGTTTTGTTTTGAAAGAGAAAAAAAGCTTATATAGCTGGACTCGAACTAGAACATTTGGCGAGTCCAATGACCAAGTCCGAGTCTAAATACCAACGAGTCCAAGACAAGTCCGAGACGATAGAAAAACGAGACCAGACTTGAGGACTACAGCCCTACTCGACTCTCCGCAGGGTTAACCCACTCCACCTTGATGGTTTATGTGGCGGCGATTTCGGCCAACCACACCTCTCTTGGTCGACAGTTAGTGGGAAGACACCCCCTGGTTACATGTTTCCTCCGCGGTGCGCTGAGACTAAGGCCCAGAGTACGGTCTCGTATTCCTCCTTGGGACCTGGCTGTGGTATTAGAAGCTCTCTATAGGCCTCCCTTCGAGCCTATTGAGGAGATCTCTGATCGCCATCTCACCCTGAAGACTTTATTTCTTCTGGCGATTTCTTCTCTTAAGAGAGTTGGGGATCTGCAGGCCCTTTCAGTGGCCCCCACTCATCTTGACTTTGCGCCCGGCATGGCCAAAGCCTTCTTGTACCCTCGTGTAGGGTATGTCCCCAAAGTTCCTCATGTCACGCCACAGCCTGTCATACTACAGGCCTTTAGTCCTCCTCCCTTCGGGGAGCCTGAACAGCAGAAGCTTAATTGTGTGTGTCCAGTGAGAGCACTGGATGCATACGTTCACATAACTGCCCTGTGGAGAAGGGTGGACCAACTGCTGGTATGCTATGGTCCCCCTAAGAGAGGTCTTCCTGCTTCCAAACAGACCCTCAGTCGGTGGATTGTAGATGCCATCAACATTTCCTATGAGCCCTCTCAGCTCCCCTCGCTGATGGGAGTCAGAGCTCATTCGACTCGAAGTGTGGCGGCCTCCAAGGCCTTTCTCGCAGGTGTCCCTATACATCTGCAACGCTGCGGGATGGTCGACACCCTTGGCCTTTGCCAGATTTTATGGCCTTGACATGCGGGCCACTCCAGACTCTTCCGTACTCTCGCCCTAGCTGTAATCCGCATGGATACATACTGGGCAGGAACTTGTAAGTCTGGCAGCGTGGGTATCTCATTCCCAAAGCGTCTCTGGACGCAGCTCGAGTTCCTGAAGAGGAACATCCTAGGTTACGTATGTAACCCTAGTTCCTCGAGGGAACAAGACGCTGCGTTTCGGCCATAGTTCCGGCATTCCTGCCAGCGCTACCGCACGTGCTTTTATACCAGCTGGTCATAACTTCACCTCGCCCGTGACATCCTGCCCATCCAATGGACAGATTATACATGTATTCAGAGCCGGTCACGCTGAGGGCATTCCCAAAGCATCTCCGGACGCAGCGTCTCGTTTGAGCTTGTGCTTAGGATGTAGGCTTAGGCCACTTCAATATTAATTAAATTGTGCCATACAAATGCTGCAAATGACATTTATTAAATTAAAAGTCTCATCTGGATTTATCACCTGTGTATTTTAATAAATGTATCATTAGAAAGGTATTTTTCAGACAAAGTTTCTTCAACTTTAACTAATAAATTTAATTTATTTTGTGGGATTCTGTATAAGTAATTGATTAACTTATTCACCTGTGTTCATACACTCTCAAATATGACTAATTCCACTTCTGGCTGGTAATCGAAAAGAGGACAAATGGTGTTTCAGTGTCTATACAAACGTGTAAAAATGCATGTCTTGTAGAGCCACATTTTGGATACAAACTCCTACAATAAAGAAAGAGAACACTCTGTATAATCAAATGTCTTTAAAAATGTTGACAAATCGACCTGGATAAGGCTAAACATGCCTGGCTTCACAAAGAGAAGAGGAAAGGTTGTGGTGTGTGTGTGTGGTGTGTCTTTCACAGGTGCTGTGAATGCTGATGGTACCATCTCATTAGTATTCCCCCTCCATACTGTCTCTTATAATGAAGACTTCTGCAGTGGCCAGTCAATGGCAACATTACAAACAGCAAACAACATCAGAACAAAAAGAAAGGGGAATTTTAACATCACCTCCAAGCAGTGATTTACTGAGGGAAAGCAGCTGTAAGGTGAATGTTGGGAAGATGTTGCTAATGTGTGAAATGCGAAAAAAAATACAAGATGTATCTGGCGAGGTGAACTCAGATAGAACTAATGCAGATGTGTGTTTGTTACTTGACTTGGCATTTGCACATGTCTACATGGTGAAATGTGGTGAGAAATGCAGTTGCAGTAATGTAAAATCCAGTGTGAAGGTCGCGTGAATGGCAAGTGTTTAGTACCAGCCATTGATTTTCTTTCAGTCGCTTCAAATAGAGGTTTATCCAGTAGATCTCATAATCAGTCCTGTAGTATATAACATTATTTTTTAGCACACTGGAGAATATTTAACAAACCGTTGAAAATAATGCATACAATACACTGGTAGATAAGGGTCATTGTACTATTATATGGGGTGCAAATATCATATTACCATTTGAGAACCTTCTAAAGTCAGAATGTTTTTTACTGTGATTTTCTTCCATCAAATAACCTACTTGCTTAAAAAAATGCATTGTATTTATTGACAGCTACACTAATAATACTGTGTGAAATGCAGTCCAAATTTCTGTGCTGAATACCCATCAATATCTGCTACACACGGGTAACTAATAACCTCCTGAGCATGAATAAAGCTCTTTGGTTAGTTACAGGTACATCTAAAAAAATTAGAATATCATGAAAAAGGTCAATATTTTTTGTCACTCATTTCAGAAAGTGAAACCTAAAAAATATATAGATTAATTACACATAGAGTGAAATATTTCAAGCCTTTATTTCTTGAAATTTTGATGATTACGGCTTACAGATAATGAAAACCCAAAATTTGAATATTACATAAGATCAATAAAAAAGGATATTTTAAACAGAAATGTCAGGCTTCTGAAAAGTATGTTCATTTCTATGCGCTCAATATTTGGTTGGGCCTCCTTTTGCGTGAATTACTGCATCAATGCAGCGTGGCATGGTGGCAGTCAACCAGTGGCAATGCTCAGGATAGATTCTCTATGGGGTTCAGGTCAGGCGAGTTTGCTGGCCAATCAAGCACAGTAACAACATGGTCATTGAACCAGCTTTTGATACCTTTGGCAGTGTGGGCAGGTGCCAAGTCCTTATGGAAAATGAAATCAACATCTCCATAAAGCTTGTCAGCAGAAGTAAGCATGAAGTGCTCTGAAATATCCTGGTAGATGGCTGCGTTGACTGTGGACTTCAGAAAACACAGTGGACCAACACCAGCAGATAACATGGCAGCCCAAATCATCACTGACTGTGAAAACTTCACACTGGACTTCAAGCAACATGGATTCTGTGCCTCTCCACTCTTCTTCCAGACTCTGGGACCTTGATTTCCAAATTAAATGCAAAATGTACTTTCATCTGAAAAGAGGACTTTGGACCACTGAGCAACAGTCCAGTTATTTTTCTCCTTAGCCCAGGTAAGATGCTTCTGACGATGTTTCTGATTCAAAAGTGGCTTGGTAGCCCTTTTCCTGAAGATGTGGTCATCCCTGTTGCTTGTGCACCTTTTCCTACCCAATTTCTTCCTTCCAGTCAACTTTGCATTTATTATGCTTTGATACAACACTCCTTGAACAGCCATCCCTTTCAGTAATGACCCTCTGTGACTTACCCTCTTTGTGGAGGGTGTCAATGATCGTCTTCTGGACCATTGCCAAGTCAGCAGTGTTCCCTTTGTGGTTTCAAAGAACAAGAGATACCCATAATTTAAACTGTATGGATGGTCATTTATTAAAACTCAAATGTAAATATTCTAATATTTTAAAATACTGATTTTTGACTTTCATTAGCTGTAAGCTCTAATCATCAAAATTAAAACAAAACAACTTTTGAAGTGTTTTACTTTACATGTAATGAATCTAAAATATATGAAAGTTTCACTTTTTTGAAAAATGAACTTTTTCACCATATTCAATTTTTTTAGATGTACCTGTACTTTAGTTTTGTGGTCACATAACATATACTCAGGGTGATTATTGCCACCTAATTGTAGCATGACATCTCAATACAGATGCTTAATGAGAACCGTAAGGTTTATTGTGTCTACATTACTGTGGCTTGGGTTTCTTTCTGAATCCAGTTCTATGATATGCATACAAAGAAGAAGCAATAACAACTATTCAAGGGTGGGCATATACACAACCCAGACTCATTGGAAATACAGTATGTGCATGTGGTGGAATTACGGCAAAATTACATTATCCTGCTTCTTACACATTCTGCAACACTTTGAAAGTGAAATATCCAGTGAGTTGCACTAAAATCAAGTTAAGTTTTATTTAAAATACACAAACATTAATCTGGTGTTTTATCACCGGTTGTTGTATTTTGGCAGTTCAGAAATGAAATGCCCAGTGAGTGGTTCTAAAAGGTTAATGTTCTATCACGTTTGGAAATAATGTAGTCTACCACATACAATAAAGCAACATCACAGCAATGTGTGCTTACAATACATTTGTTGGAACACGTGTATATTAGCATATAAGTTAGTATGAGCACTGACACAGATATGAGGCGTTATGACTTGTGACCATTCCTCTTTTTATTTCCTTTCTGCTTTCTTCTTCCCTTTCGATACAGAGTGGTATAATGCCTAAAAAATAATAACACTGAATGATTTTCTGTTTCCATCTCTTTCTATACTGCCTCCTATACTGCTATACGGCAGCACCACCATAGCACCACTGAAATAAAGAAAATTGTTTTATTTCAGTTGTGAGTTTACAGTCTGAAAAATACCCAACAAATAATACAAAGACAATAAATAGTCGTGCTCACACAATAACAAACATGCAGTGTGAAGAAATTTATAAGCTAGTTATTTCAATAAATATCCAAATATTTTGACTAATGCAATTCTGTAAACTTTTCTAGTCACTTGTGATTTAGAGATCAATACATTTTCTAAACACTTGTGAATAGTTTAAAGAGCCTTACCAATGGCTTGTGTTAAGGAGATGCTTAAGGAAGGTAAAATCAATTAAATAAAATATTCCTCATGTTAAACACATATCTATGGAAGCTTGCAACTAGCTTGATAATTGAGATAATAGTTGCAATTACCATATTTTATTTTATTTTATGCCAATCCAGGGAAGAAGAAGAAGAAGAAGAAGAAGAAAGAAGAAGAAGAAGAAGAAGAAGAAGAAGAAGAAGAAAAGAAAAACAGAATTGCAAACTAGAATTCAGTGAAAAAAAGTCAGAATTGTGACATAAAAACTCACAAATACCTCTTTTATATTCTTATCCCGTCGAAAGAAGATTCCATGAATTTCTATTCTGGAGTGACTAGTGGGGTACTTGGGATTTAATGACGAAAAGTCTAGAAAGCCTTTTGAGTACCACAAAAATAGGAAAACGGATTCCCTGAACATTCATTTTTACCTAATATACTGTATATATATATATATATATATATATATATACATATGTTTCTGATATATACAGTATAAATAGCTGTTTTACATATGATGGAACGATTATATATATTTTTTGCACTAGAGAGCAAGAGAGAAAGTAAGACAAATATACTTGTCCTGCATTTGTCCTGTGAGGTTTTCAAGAAAAATAAATCTGGCTTGGTTGCATAGTGTGCACTCTGCAGAGTGAAAGACAGGTGAATAGACTATATAAAGCACAGGAATTCTGGACTCATGTGTCAGCGTTAAGTACAGTAAGCTTTCCATGACAAGCTGTATTCATGAGAGAGAGAGAGAGTCTAGCAACTCATCTTCATGACAGCTCCAATGCAAAACAGCTTTCCTGTCCTCTTCTGGTTCTCCCTCTGTCTCTTGCTCTCTCTCCAAGTGAAGGTGGCCACAGACTCCCAAACAGACTGAGTGCATACAGGGCAGGTCAGTGCAGAGAGATAAATTGTGATTTATAATGGCGATGTACTGTAAATGTCCTTGTGCAGCCACAGTGTTCCGGTGGGAAGCGAGTGAGGAGAGCACAGGGCCAGAGAGATTAATGTCAAGCAGAAGAGAGGTGTGACGGGGGATCAAAATCACAATCAACTTTACTACCTGCGTCCCTTTAAAGTGGGATGAAAAATAACAAAATGGATAAGGATGAGAGGAGAAGAAGAGGGTCCAGAAGACAAAGGAAAGTGGATTTATGTTTGTACTTGACGTGTCACATAATCATAACCTTTATGAGAATCAGTATTGTTACAATCTTGACCGTTCAAAACAATCCATTTTATTTTGAATTCATTAGATTCATTAGATGCTATAGGTAAATAAGTAGAAGTGCAGTAAACAGCTAAACTAATATGTTACAAACCTCCCCCTAAAAAGAGATAAAATATCATAGTTGCTTCAGAAAAAGTTTTAATCTCTAAATGTTTTACTAGTGTAAAAAAACGTTTAGTGTAGGTTGTGCGTTATTTTCAAATGTGAAAAAGCAAAAATTTCAAAACTGCCTCAATACTTGTATGAATCAAAGTAATACATAGTAATATTTTTTTTTTACCAGGGTGAATTTGTGATGTGAAAACTTGTACAATTTTCAGAAAAAAATCAAGCATGCATGTCCACCCCTAACCTCACCCCTACACATAATCATAATGGGAGGATAAGCAAATCTTATGAAAACACACAAATTATAGATTGTACACATTCATATGAGTTTGCCACCAATTCACCAAAATGTAAAGTAGTTGCAAATTGGCATGAGAATATGTTGGCACAGAACACAATATTATTTATCAACACTTGCAGTGTGGCTCACCATTTATATGCAGACCAGAGCCTACGTTTTTCGTGAATGTATTTCATAGAACTCAAAACATGAACCATTACCATTTATGTGCACATATTCCATTGCAACTACTTCAAATGCAAGTTACGATCCTCCAATCTGACAGGAATCTGAAATGTGTCTTTATCTTTTTTTATGTTTCTGTCATTTAGAAAGTACAAATCTGCTGAGTTACAGCATGGGAGATTTTAACCATAAACATTTGAGAGTGACATAAAATGAGAAGGAAGCATTTAAATGATGCAGATCTAAAAACAATTTTCTTCATATCACAGGAAAGCAGTTGGACTAGCAGATGTTTCGACTTCATACGCTGCTGCTCTGTCAGTCAGTGCACATCTTTAAGCCACTATGCATTTGAATCAATAAATACATTTTTGGGTGTGGGATTTGATGTATGTACATTGAGTCAGGCCCACCCCCCACACCACTTGAAATGCAAACTGTCCAGTTTATACAGTGAGTCACGAATGTACTAGTTATTTTAATAAACTGGTCATAAAGACACATTAACTGTTTGAATAAACCTGGGAGAACACTGTACAATTGTTGCTTGTCAGACTGTATGAACATGATCCCAGTTATAAGCAGATCTGGTTAGTAACTCATTACATGTAATCTGGATTAAGTAATTAGATTTAAAAAAATTAAGTACTTGTAATTACATTTTAAATTACTCGTAATCAGTCTACAGTTACTTTTTTATTGATTACATGATTACATATTACTCACACAATAGCACTATATTATTCATAATTTGTTGATTTTCTCTTATTAATCTTTTTAATTTTCCTTTCTAAAATAGTCTACCGCTTATATACACTCAGAAAGTCCAGTTTTGTGGACATTCACACATAGACTAGTCATTAGTCAGGTGCAACAGCATTTGACCAATGGATTTACAAAAATAGTTTCAGGTTTAAGAAGTGTTTCAACATTGCGTCAACTACTGATGAACACATTCGTTTTTATTTGAATTATCACTCAGTATGTTATTTAACCATGTATTATTGAAAAGCTTTTGTCTTTCAAACTCATTAAAATGCACAAATTATCGTTATTTCTTATTTGCTGACATTCTCAAACTTCTTGTCATCTGAACCTCTTTCACCTGATATATTTACTGTAAAGGGGTGGTCAATCAGCAATTCTGTAAATGACAATATCTCCCTTTGCAATTTTGAGCATCGTAACTTTGCAGATGTTGTTTTTGCTCAAACAGCAACATTACACACTAGCTGGTGGTGGATTACAGGAGACAGAGCAGAGAACACACACCCATCACCATCGACAAGACACCTGTGGAGCGGGTGAGCAGCTTTAAGTTCCTCGGCGTTCACATCACAGAGGATCTCACATGGTCTGCTCACACAGATGCAGTGCTGAAGAAGGCACATCAGCGCCTCTTCTTCCTGAGATGGCTGAGGAAGTTTGGAATGAGCCCCAGCATCCTCAGATCATTCTACTCCTGCACTGTGGAGAGCATCCTGACCGGCTGCATCACCGCCTGGTTTGTAAACAGCCCCGCTGGCAACCGCAAAGCTCTGCAAAGGGTCGTGCGAACTGCCCGCCACATTGTTGGAGGTGAGCTTCCCTCCCTCCAGGACATCTACACCAGGCGGTGTACAAGGAAAGCCCGGAGGATTATCAAAGACTCCAGCCACCCTTCCCACAGACTGCCCTCTCTGCTGCCCTCAGGGAGACGTCTCCGCAGCATCTGATCCCGCACTAGCCGACTGAGGGATAGCTTTTTCCCTCAGGCTATCAGGCTAATGAACAGTCAGAAATAATTCACCCTACATCACACTCCCACTCACACAAAACATGCTTTACAATTAAATTTAGCCTTTTGTTATGAAGACAGCGCATAGATCAATATGTTGTACTGACGTTGCATACAATGGATGTAGTAGATTTATACACAAATATGTGGAAACATCCTGATCACGATTCAAATATGCATGTGTGCAAAAAGTAAGGTTTTGTGCATATTGTTTGCTACACAACCTTAACAACCTTCTCCTCAGTACAGTGTTTGCGTATGTGTGCTGTTGTTTTTACTGCCTCCTTTTTTTTTGCAAGTCACCATCACGCCTTCTCCTGCTGTCCCCTTGTCATCTCATCTCCCTTGATGCTGAGCTCTATGAGACTTAAAGAAATAAATCCCAAAAAAGTGCATGCCGTACACAAAATATGCTCAATTCAGCCAGTAAAGGGGATCGCTTTCTATTATGAGTGACATGTTTATCACTGGGAATATACAAATCCTGATGAAGTGGCAAGCATGAATAGAGGATAGCTGATTTATACCGAACACAGTACGCATGTAAAGTGACCTTGAGCAGGCATGTGATATGAGGTGACAGCAGGTTCCTTCCACGTCTGTTTGACTTTCCTTCTTGGGTGCAGTGCCTCTGGGAGTACCACAGGGGTTGATGTTGGGCCCTTTCATGATCTCTCTAGGTGATGATGATGCGTCCTTCATTAAGAAATACTTAAATGACCCATTATAATTCCTTCCTATTTTCAAAGCACATTTTTTATAAAATTGGCTATAGAGGCAGGCACAACTAAAAAGGCTTTATTTCCCTTTTTGTTTCCTTAAGGAAATTAATAGAATATGCTTGTAATTTGTTGAATTTGTCCAAAATGATTATTAAGTGGAGTTATTTATTTATTTGGTTATTCATTTACAATGTTTATTCTTTGAAATTTATATTCACATTCTGTGGATGTGGCCAATATTCACAGTTTTATGCTTTTGCTGTAGCAACATAATTTAGTACCCAATAAATTATAAATATATAACCCAAAGATTTAATAGCTCTTGTGAGAAAGTGTGTTTTTGTGTGTGCATGAGACACTGAATGGAAAAGAGAGGAAATTTCCAAAGGACAGAGAGAGAGGCAGCAGACAGAGATAGATGATCTGTTGGCAGCCACAATTTTCTGGAAGAATATGGCGGAAAATGGAAGAGAGGGGATGTATAATGAGGTCAAGGAAAGAAAGAGGAAGAGAAAGACCTTCAGGCCAGTGCAGACCGATAAGATTGGACAGCTAACTAGATAAACTTCACACCACACAGCCACATTCTCTATTATAGCCACTGGGACCTCTGACCTCAATGCCCTTTGTGACTTAGCATTGTGCTCCTAGACCACTTCGACATTGAATCACTGGAATATAAAATAAGCATTACACTGAGCGTATAGGAGATTACAATGTAGTTACATCATTAAAAAAATAGTGAGAGAATGAGCGACAGACAATGCCCTTCCAAATATACTCTTGCTGTTAATTTTGTTTTTCACCATATTCAATTCTCGGCACCACAGACTCACAAAGTCCCACCACTTACATGCAAATCTATGTTCTCTTTTTCTTTCCTTCTGCTAAACGTCTTATCTCCAGTCACTCTTGCCCACTTGACCCCATTCCCTCCGGAATTCTACAAGCCACTTCTTCTCAGTACTTATTCGCTACACTCCCAGACATATATTTAGCACATCTATCCTCTCTGGCAGTTTCCTTCATTACATTAAAGCAGGCTTAGGTAGCTCTTCTATCAAAATAAATAAATACAAATAAAAAGGACACTATATGATAAACAAACAGAAAATTTGAAATATGTCTCTCTCCTCTGTGAAACCACTTGCAGAAGTTGTTTTTAACCAAGTCTTATTTACTCTGACAGAAAAAACCTGGAACAACAGTCGGCCTTTGCACCACTGAAGCCTGTGGCCTGTGAAAACTGCCTCCAATCATCCATCCTCATTCTGCTGGATATATCTGATTTCTTTGACACAGTAAATCACCAGATCCTCCTATCCACCCCCTTGACACTGTAAGCTAAACTTCCCTGGTTTGAGTCTTAAACCACAGGCAGACCCTTCTAGGTATCTTGGAGACACATCAGCTAACTGATGCACTGGGGTACCTCAGGGTTCATTGTTTGGCTCTTTCCTCTTCTTGATGAGTGCATGTTATACCTCTCTTTCTCTCGCAGCACTGCCTGCCAAATGTTGCATACATCAAGTTAAAGTACTTGCAGCCAGCTACAATAAACCCCTTATCCTAAAGGTATTACTTTATTACTATTACCTTACAAAGAAACTTCTCCCATCATTTACTTATACTTAAGTTTTTTTTCCAATGACTTTCTTCTATGTTTAAAAATGATGAAAGAATGGTCATTTGTGGGTGAACTATATCTTGAAGTATCTATCTAGATTCCTGTTTTTAAATATATTTTTTTTTAACATGAAAGAAGAAAGAATGTAAATATGTGTACATGAATAAGATATGTATTTGCTCTTACAGTCTTTTACTGCTTTCAGGCCCTTCACAGCAGCATGGCCCCACTCTTCAGGAATTTGTTGATTGGTGCGAAAATTTCTGTTTGTAATTAAATGTGAGCATGACTAAGGAGATTATATTAACCTTTTCTAATAAGAAGAGGCAGATAGTTTTGACAGCCACTAGTGTCATTCACGAAAAGCCTATTTAGATTGTTGTGGCATACAAGTACCCGGGTACAATGTTTGACAGTTTGTTCAAATTAACTTCCAACACAGAAGAGAGAATTAGGAAATGCCAGCAGTGGCAGTACCTTTTAAGGTAGCTCATCTCCTTTGGGGTTATAAAGAAGACTCTCATATGTTCTACTACTCTTACACTGGAAGTGTCATTACATTCTCCAGCATCTGCTGTCTTCAAATAGAAAGCATCTGGATTGTACAGCTGAAGTCTGCTCTAACATTATTGGACTTCCTATCAGGACTCTTTCTACACTCTTTCTACTGTGAGTGAACAGCAAATGCTGAGGTTAGCTGGCAGGCTCTTACAAGACCCTTCATATGTCTTTTCTGTTTTTGAGTGGTTCTTCTCAGGATGATAACTTTGCTGTCTAGGCTGCAGAACACAAAGGATGAAGGCAACCTTTGTCCCTGAAGTGCTGCAACTTTTAAATTTCCAACCATCTCTGATCCCGTTGTTTACCATGCTCAAGGTTCAAGGTTCAAGGTTCTTTTATTTGTCACATACTCAATTATACAGGATATAATCAGTAGTGAAATGTAAATCAGGACAGAGCTGTCAATGCAGTGCAAAAAAAAAAAATTAAATAACACAAGAGAATATATATAAATATAGGTAAGAATAAAAAAGTAAATAAAAAATAAGGGGTAAAATGTGCAAGAATAAAATGTAATACAAACTGTGGATTAATAAATAATAATATAAACAGGTTGCAAGAAGAATGTGCACCGGAATGTAAACATGTTGTACGGGTATGTACATTAAATTGAGTCATGTAAATGTTATTGGACTGAGTTTGAGTTTAGGAGCCTGATGGCCTGAGGGAAGAAGCTCCTCCTCAGTCTCTCAGTTTTTTCCATCATGCTCCTGAAGCGCTTGCCAGATGGCAGTAAAATGAAAAGACGGTTACAGGGGTGATTTGAGTCCTTGATGATTTTTACAGCTCTGCTTTTGCAGCGTTTGAGGTAGATGTCCTGCAGAAAGGGGAGAGCAGACCCTGAGATGCGCTCAGCTAAGGTAGATGACTCTCTGCAGAGCTTTGCAGTCCTGATTTGTGGCGTTACTATACCACACTGAGATGCGCTGAGTCAATACACTTTCTATGGCCCCTGAATAGAAAGTTTTCAGGATTGCTGGTGAGACCCTGAGTTTCCTCAGCTGTCGCAGATGGTACAGTCTTTGCCTGGCTTTCTTGACCTGTGTTTGAATGTGAATGTCCAATTTGAATGTGCAGTCCAAGTCAGGTCCTCGGAGATGTTTACACCGAGGACCTGCTGTGACTTTCTTCCTCTTATTTTATTTTATCTGCACATTGTTGTATACATACACTATAATGCCAAAAGTATTGGGCCACCCTGCTTCTAATGAAAGGTTTGACTACTTTAGTAATTTCCATGAGTACAAATCTTAATTTTTAAGCATATAATGATATTCTAGGGAATTGTGTGCTTCTAATTTTATAGCAACAGTTTGGACAGGAGCCTTTTCTATTCTAGCATGACTGTGTCTCTGTCTATAAGGCAAGGATCAAAGAGAAATTATGATTCAGTCAGTGTGGAAGAACTTGACCAGTCTGCAGAAAGCCAAGTCATAATCCCAGCTGAACACCTCTGGTGTGACTTTAAATGCAGACCTTGAGCCAAAAATTCACCACCAAACACCGTTGCGACAGAGGTGGAATTTGTTTTTTAAGTACATGAATTATGTTTCCATCTTTGTTGCCACAGTTTGGAAGTGCCTTTTTCTCTTCTAAAGAAGGGGGTGTCCCAGTACTTTTGTCCATATAATGAATGTACAAGTCATTGGTGTTTGGTGATGAGTTTTTGGCTCAAGGTCTGCATTTAAAGTCACAACAAACAACACAATTATGGTTTCACTATAAATCCAAAGACACTGGTTCCTATTGTTAAACCATGGTAACCACAAATTAACCATGGTTTTGCTACACTAACCATAGTTTAACCATGGAATTTTTAGCAAAAATATATACAAATGGTAATCAATTTTCAAAAAAACATAAAAAAAAACATGGTTACTGTACTTTTACTATAATAAAATCATGGTTAAGGTTTCCCGGTCTGAAATTTTTTCCCAGTCCGCCCCTCACAAAACTAATTTCAGACTTGCTTCTGAGGCAGCATACTAGTTTAATGATCAAATATGACTTGATGCCTTCCTTGACATGTCCTCTGAAGTTTTCGGATGCAGCCACTGTTTCTTGTGCATCAAGCATGCACATTTGAGACACTTTGCCTTTTAAAACGGTGGTTGATTGCAATTTCACTTTTTTAACGTTAGTTAATGTACAATGTTGCTGTTTGAGCATAAATACTATCTGCAAAGTTAGGATGCTGAAAGTTAAATGCAAACAAAAATATCGTCTTTTAAAATTATGGCCATATAATGCCTACAAAAATGGCTCGTAGGGACTACAGCGAGTTACTTCCTGGGTTTGTGACGTCACAATGTTCTAAAACAGCGGTTCATAATCCTGTTCCTCATGTCCCCCTGCTCTACACATGCTCAGCTCTGCATCTCTCTCTCTCGCTTTCTCTCTCTCACCTGATCATCAGCTCGTCAGATCCAATAAACTGTGCTCAAATTATATACTTTATGTGTATAGACAGACATTTTTTCACATAGCTATGAGAAGCGTTAAACAAGGATGTTCATGCAGTTGCCATACTGCATTAAAGCTTTAATCTGGATAAAACCGTATATCAACATAAGCAATAGCATTTACAAATAACAGCGTTTCTAAAACTGTGGGACAACAACAAACAAAAACATACCATTAAGAGCCGTGTGCTTGCACAGGTTCTGCACAGATCCTATTCACTAATAGCCTATTCTCTGGTTCTCGTTCGGGCTAAAATTGATAAGCAATACTGACGAAGCCGTTGTTTTCAATACAACAGGAGCGCATTCCACTGAGGTGAGGGGCGTGATGTTTAGACGTGCACTAGGCTGTTTAGGGAATCACAACACACTGGGTCAGTTAACCAATCCATTGCATATTTCTGAGGTGGGGCTTCATAAAAACAGGAAATGACCAGAGAGAGAAGAGACAGAGAGGTGTAGAATAAAGGTAAATTATCTGACAAATAATTTGTTTTATTTAAAAAAAAATATTAACACATGTTAGACTGCACTCCATAAACACAATTAAACCTAGAAAAAAAGATACAAAATACAGTTAACCACCCGGTTTATAGCAGCTGACACAACCACTTAAAGGTGAATACAGTTCAGAGAGAGAGAGATCAGTGGGAATGTGTGCCACAACTTACACATTAATAGTAAGGAAAAGAACAGCCTGCACATAGTTATGGAGTTAAATAAAGGGTATAAAAGGATGACAGAATTTGGGTTAACCATTGTTTTAACTTCCATTGCTTCATCGAAACAGAAGTGGCTGAGCAGCTAATGTTATATTCAATGCATCATATGGACTTTATGAATAATGACTGTCTGAACTGGAGCAAGTGAGAAACTATCCATGCATTTTAAAAGATACAAATCTCAAAGTGAGGGAGCCATAGAACCTGCTGGTCCAGAGTAACGTGGCCTTCATTGGCGTCCACCCCATGTAGAGGTGACAGCACAGTAAATCATCAACATCTTGCCTGACACTGCTCTTTCTAGCATGCCAGTTTGTCTGCTTACTCAGCAAAAACATCCAACTTCAAACACCCACCATAGTTCTACTGTATTTCAAATTAACTTCCCCTAATGGAAGTTATTGAAGATGAAACTGCAGTACTGGTCTCAGAGGAGCATGAAGGTTCTACCAGCAGCTGGTTGAAGACATTATCTGTTTATCTTGTGTTTCAAGTTAGCTTATTCCGGGACTATGTATTCTTCCCTTCCAGCAGTCGTAGTTAATTGTAATTGAAATCCAAGTTGGTTTCACTCAGCCATGGCAAACTAAGATCAGCTTGTCAAGGTTGTTAGAAAATATTTTCAATACTCATTTGTTCCTCTGTTGAGTATAGAATGAAGAAAGAATAAAAAGGCAGATTAATGTACTATTTATTCATTGTTAAAGGGGTCATCGGATGCCCATTTTACACAAGTTGATATGATTATTTAGGGTCTTATTGAAAAGTCTATAACATACTTTGGTAAACATTTCTCAAAAGTAGTGTAAAACAAAAAACTTTACTCTGTCAAAATCAGTTCTATTTTCAGTACGCTGTTCTAGTCCATGTTGCTTTAAATGCTATTGAGCTCTGCTGACTCCGCCCCTCTCTTCCGTGGAGTGACCGGCAGACCATAGATATGTGTAGTTCCCTATCTGTTGGTCACTACGAGTTATGTCGTGACGACATAGGGGATTTACCTGGAAGCCCCAATCATCTCTGACTTTAAGAGAAAACGCCAATGAAATTGGCTAGTGGATTTTGCATACCTGAGCCACTCCCGTGCATACTGGTATAAAAGGGCGACAGGTGCATCCACTCATTAGATTTTTGCTTCAGAACCGAGTGGATGAGAAGTGTGCTGATCTCCACAAGCCTTTCATCTCTTATTTGTTCCTGTTTGGCGTCACGGTGCAGTCAGCGGAGTCCCTCTCAGCAGCGATTCCCCTGGGCACTTCAACTAAAAGAGCAAATTCTGAAAGGATTGGCACCCTCTGTCCGCACCCGCGTTTCTGGTTTCTCTGGCTCGAGCAGCTGCAGCCTTTCCTTTCTGAAGCCACCTCTGGCTGGCTCTGGCTCTCTGGGAGATCTGAGGGTAACAGTAAGAGCCTCTCCGCCGGGTACGTCCCCATGGACCTTCTTACTCCTCACACAGCGAACGTCCTGTCTGGTTCCCGGGTGATTTTGCTGGTCCGTCCCACGGGGCGCCCAGCATTTAATTCGGTGCACCTCATTCGGTGCGCCATCCGAGGATAGGGTGTCGATCACAGCATCGGGGGATGGGCTTACGGTGGGGCTGCCCCCCTTGGGTGTTGTCGCCACTGCCGCACCGGACCCAGAGCTGACGGCCATGCTTGCCCGTGTAGCCGTGAGTATCGGGCTGGAGGTCAAGAGACCACCCAGTCCTGAACCCTCACGGTTGGATGATTGGTTTCTCGGAGCGGGGCGCGGCTCACAACCGCGTTCTGCTCCGGTGCCTTTTTTCCCGGAGGTGGATGAGGAGCTGACGAAGTCATGGATGGCCCCTTTCACGGCCAAAAGCCGCTCGTCCATCTCCTCCGTCCTCACTACCCTCGATGGTGGAGCCTGTAAGCTGACGGCTGCTCTCGCCATTAGAGCCACTCGCCACTAGCCAATTTCATTGGCGTTTTCTCTTAAAGTCAGAGATGATTGGGGCTTCCAGGTAAATCCCCTATGTCCTCATGACATAACGTCTCCGTTCCCTCCATCAGGGAATGGGGGTTACGTACGTAACCTAGATGATTCCCTATTCGACCGCTCCAGATACATTGACGTGTCAGCCATCTCGCATTCACCATAATACTCAATGAATATTCAAAGATATACAAGCGTATAACTTGCTGTAGTAGACGCACACAGTCAATGTACTAAAATATTTGCAGACCAAAAATGGCGGATGGCTTACGTATCGTGGCCCATAGAAACAGTCGATAATGAGGCATTTAGGTATATATATATATATATATATATATATATATATATCTACGGAGCATACTAAACTTCAGCCTCGAAACTGGCTAACTAGCACATTATTAGGAAAGGAGATTTGCAAAGATTCATAAAAACCCTTATACTCCTTCTGTAGATAAAGCTGGATCACGAATTATTCGGGCAAACATAGACGCATTTATGTAGATCGGGGATCGGCGCATTCACTTCAAAATAAAAGTAATGTTAATCCTCTGCATCTTCAGTTGCTCAGATGTCGGGAGTAAATGACGACTGCTATATTCATTATTACATCCAACAAAAACTTTAATCGCTTAATCGGAGACATCTTATCTTCCCCTGCACGGAGTCGACACAATGGCAGACGTACTAGATTTAGTACAGCTCATTCAGTCATCAACTATCGTGGGTATATATGGAGCATACTAAACTTCAGCCGAAACTGGCTAACTAGCACATTATTAGGAAAGGAGAATTGCAAAGATTCATAAAAACCCTTATACTCCTTCTGTAATAAAGCTGGATCACAAATTATTCGGGCAAAGGATTTATGTAGATCGGGGACACATTCACTTCAAAATAAAAGTAATGTTAATCCTCTGCATCTTCAGCGCTCAGATGTTAAATGACGACTGCTATATTCATTATTACATCCAACAAAAACTTGAATCGCTTAATCGGAGACATCTTGTCTTCCCCTGCAAAACACAATGGCAGACGGATGACAGCTCATTCAGTCATCAACTATCGTGGGAGGGGCCTGTACAGAACTATGTAATTCTGACAGGAATCACAGAAGAGCCTGATTTGAGAAAGGGGGTTTTTATCATTATAGGATGGATGTGTACACACACTTCCAAACACAGGGCCTAAAAACAGCTATTTTCTATTTATTTACATGTGTGTAGTATGTCCAATGGGATACTGTGCTTCTGGTCATATTACCTTCATCATGTTGTCATTGTCATATGACCTACCAGTGTCAGTTGCTTCAGTGGCTTCACAAATCTTTAGTAGTCAACAGGAGTCACTTTTATAAATCAATAGTAGTCAACAGGACTAGTGTGCTATTTTCCAAATAGAAAAGTACCTGGATTTGTAAATGCCAGTCATTTACAAATCCAGATACTTTGCGATTTGGAAAATAGCACACTAGTCCTATTGACTACTATTGAAACTTTACAGAGTTATTGTTGTATGCAAGTGTGGCCAGTACACTCTTCAACAGTTCTATTTTTATGTTCAACAGAAGAGAGTGGCCCATCAGGAGCAATATTAGACACCCGTTTCAGGAGTTTAAATATGACATGAGGGTGAGTAATTGATGATGACAGAATTTTCATTACTTTATGAATTATTCCTTTCATTTACCTTGTCAAAGTCACAATTTTCCTTGTACCTACTAGCTGAAATGATAACGCTGCTGTCTCTTTGAACTCTTTGAAGTAACAAAATGTTCAGAGACCACCAACAAGGTTTTTTTTTTGCCTTAAGCAGGTAACTACTTACCTTAGAGATACTGTACTGTATACTGACTACCTTCACTATGATCATACTGTCCCACAGGAACACACTCCACTAACCCATTCTGGATAATGCCATTATGCTTGATGTAATCAATGTCTGAAAAGAAGCCATTATTATCCTAAAAGGCTCTAATGTGGTAGGAGCCTATCCATAAAAAAAAAAAATCAGAATTGAAAGACTTCTATCTTTATTTAAAATTCAGCTGGAAAAACAATATCGGACATGGTTAATTATCCCTGGCCCTGCTCGTTTGCTCCTGGGGAGGGAGTAGCTGTCAGTGATGGACGTTAGGGAATGGTGGGCAGACGGTAGCCGAGAGAGTTGGTTCTCAAAATGCTAGAGACCCACTGTAAATAATGCTGGACAATGGCATTAGAATAACTGAGCTTTTTCATGCTGTTCATCTGTACAACAAAAAGTCGGTAAACTACCATATCACCATTTAACACTTGGAAGATCCAAGATGCAGAGAGGCAGTAAGTACTCCAAAGCTGCATACTTTGCTGTCTAACCTGTGATTAGGTGGTGCTCAAAATTGATAGTCCCAATTAAACCATAAACCCCCATGAAATCTATCCATATAATTTATTAAAAAGCAATAATAATTTGCTCCGAAAAGCCTTGGGTGTTTAGATGAGGTTAATTATGCAGTCAGCTGTTGGGCTGTGAGGATTTTATAGCTCGATCCCACGCTCCACAAACAAGAAGACAGAGTTATTTATTTTAATCCCCTCATACTTCCACACTGAACTGATGCTCAGCTATTTAGTATTTCAGAAAGTGGCGTGAGTTTGCCTTTGTCAGCACTCAGAGTTTGAATTTTGGCTTTTCACCCGACAGCATCTTCTTTATACATAAGCCAGTTGCTAGTGATCTGCCTTATTGCTTTTTATTGAGCACTTAAAGTTTGTTGTTTTGGGTTGGGAAAAAAAAAGTTTTGCTCTTATCAAGAATATGATGATGGCAGAACAAAATTAGTGAATTCTCCCCTGCACATTCAGAGGGGCTGACTTTTGTCAAAATGTTTTAATTTATAGTTGTATGTAAAAAAAAAAAAAAAATCTCTCTCTCTCTCTTTTTTTTTGGAAACCTTTATGCCCATTTTGCCGCAGTGTCCAACCTTTCAGGTGGCAAGATTAGACATGTCAGGCAGGTGACTGATAGCAGATAGTACAACAATGTCTTTTATCAGCAGCATATCCAATGGCAATATAAATGGCATATTCTCTCCAAAAGACAAATGATCCCATTTGCCAGTCCAACATCCATCTCACATTTACGCCAAGGTGACTGGCATACAAATGTCCTAGGAGAATCACACAGACAAATCTAGTATGAGATGTCAATTTACTAATTGAATCAACTTTCACAACAACCCAATTGCCTCAAAAATACCTGTTCGCCTATTTTGTATTCACCTCTGAGTGCTGTATATATGCTAATTTAACAGCACTGGGGCATTAAAACTCTCTGAGGTAGCGTTAGCTGGAACTAGCCTCATTAGCATTCGACCCGGGAATGAGGGGGCGTCTCTCAGTGTAAATGACAACACTGTGCATCTTGTAAAACCAGAAACCAAGATTAAAAGACTTTTAAGACAGTACACTTCCCACAGTTTTATCCCTCTCGTGCTGATGTTAATCTTTGTTAATCACCAGGATTTGTTTCTCATCAAATAAGTCCTTGCTGGTGCAGTAGGACAGCATCTCTGATTAGACAGGAAGAACACAATGTGGTGAACAATGCAGATCACTTGAGGGTGGTTAATGTGGAATTAAATGTCTAAATGGTGTCTAGGACATTGTTCTATATGAGGTCAAGGGCATTAGAGAGTTGATTAATTTTGTAAATGAATAAAATGAAGGAAGATTTATAGTTATTGAACAGGAATATGGCACAGGGTTTAACCTGTCACATCCATCAGAACACCTTTTTTCCTTCTTCTTTATTTCCCTTCTAAGTTAAATTATGCAGTTTTGAGGGGTGCTAACACAGTGCGTGTCTGTGCTGGATAATGTACATACATAAACAAATTATGGTGAGGATAGAGAAGAATGTTTGCTGAATTTGTCATGAAATATTTTTTCACTGATAAAAATGAGATGATAACTAAATAAAAAGTCAATTTTGAATGACAAAAACTATGGTGAAATTGTATTGACCTTTTCGCCTTTTTGTCAACTAATGAAAATGTTAGAATGTAGCTTACAAAGGTACGATAATAATAATAATAATAATATAATAATTTCTGAGATTGTATAGAAGGTGGTCCTGTTTATTTATTTATTTATTCAGATCTGTCCTTAGCTGACGCGGGGCCCGGGGTGAGGTAGGGGGCAGCCATCAAATGTGGCCCCACTCCCAATACCCCACTTATCTTAATGACAGCGTGAAACCAATAGACTATGAATCCGAGGATCGTAAAAGTGTACTTAGTTTGTTTTTACTTAGTTTCCATCAGTGCGAGCAGTTGATGTGACAATAAACAGACCTTCTTTTCAGCTCTAGTATTGTTGGAAAAACACACAAGATATTTTGAGTGACTTCTTTTTGCTTTTTTGTTTATGCAAATTAGTTAAACTGTTGTTCTCTGTGTATGTGTTTGTTTGTGGTGCTGTTCCCGGGGAAGAGTCTGAAATTATGCCTATAAAAATCCCTACCACTATATATTCTATCTATATTTCAGTGATCAAGCAATTGATCTAAATCAATTTCAGTTTCAATTTCAATTCTGTCTGAATCGTGTTAATGCGCACACTGAATCATTTGGAACAGTAAAAGTATAATGTCATGTAATGTCCAAAACGTTGTGTTTGTATCGCATTATACTTTTACTGCTGGACTAACTGGAATATTTACCTACAGTCCACTAAAAACAAATCTCAGCCTCAGACACCACACCCACGGTTTGTTGGCTGAACGTCTGATGCATATGGCACACAAAATTGGGAACAATTCAGGAATTTCCAAGTCGTCATCAGATTGGTTGAAATATAAAGGACTTCCAGAAGATGAGTGTGTTGCGTTTTTTAACGTTCCGTCTGGAAGCAAAGGTGATGTGATGAGCGTGAAATTGAGCACTTTTCAGGATCAACTAAATACTGGATTTTGGAAAGTATGTGAAACATGTCAATTTTGCGGTGTATACTCTTTAAAATGCGTCCAAAAGATTTACACACAAGTTTGTTAAAGTGGGGACATTTCCACACCCCTAAACATGGCATGGCACAAAATGTGATTGGTTGCTTTACCTGTCAGTCATATGGCTTCTCACTCATTCAATGTTCCCAGACCTTCTGCCATCACTTTGAAGGTCTGGCTACGATAGACTAATTGTAAACTAACCTGATGTGTGTCTTTATGTTTTCCAGTAAAATAACTTTATTGAGATCAACATCTGCAGATGGTTAACAACTCAGGTTAAGGCCTTTTTCATACAAAATAATCAAAACATGAATCAGCACAAAGCTGTAATTAGTACCAACAACTATTAAATGTTTTGTGGACATGTGCCATAGTTTCAAAATATTAAGATAGTTGGAGTTTACAGTGTAAATCCAATATTGTACTTGAATATGGTCATGTCATCAATATATCATCAGTAAGCATTAGTACCATGTTTGTCCCACTGTATTCTTTTGACCTCCTTGAAGTACCATATAAATACCATGCATAAGAATCATTGTAAAACCATCTGATGTATTGTTATGACTTTTATAATTATATTATAATTACTTGATATTATGATATTAATACTACTTTGTTGTATTAATGTATCATGTATTCAGTCTAATTACAACTGCCTGTTTGCGTTACGTCATACGCTCGACCGCCTTGTCGGGAACGTGCCTGCTTGAGAGACCGGAAGCTGGACTAAACGGTTTATAAAGTTTTAAGAAACAAAATTGTTCTTACACTAAAGCATCGCTTCGCTTCAAAGGTCTTTTATTAAAACCCCGGAGCCGTGTGGAGTAGTTTTGTGATGGACGGATACTTTTTTTGGGATTCAGAAACAGAAATTAAGAAATTCACTGCAATTATACAGATTGGAACAGACAGGACAATGTGTAATATAACTCTGAATGTGTTTGTCTGAAAGAGGACTATCAAACATGCATAGGATGCCTTGAGGGTGAGTAAATATTTGGCTAATTTTCATTTTTGGGTGAACTATCCCTTTAAATACATATATTAATTAATATATTGCATTTAAGAGTAAATGTAGAAAACCGTTGTCAAGCAACTTGCAGTGTTATTATCTAATTGTCTCTGAAAATAATTATAGTTATTGACCCATTACAATTAGTTGACCATTCTTCCCTTTTTATACAATTCTTGATATATTATGACAATGTAGAGTAAATTATAACATGTGTAACTAGTTTGCCATCAAAATAATACATGTATCGGTAAGACTCTTAGATAAAAGCATTAAATGAATACTTGCGAACAGGATTAATCCTTGCTCTGCAGTGGTTCAGTTAGATTGTTTTGGAATATTGATAGAGTTCAAGCCACTATGAAACATTGACAATCTATTCTACACTTTTGAAAGTGTGCTAAAGACTATAATTTGACAAATTACTGAGCGTGGAAAGCTAACTAAAGTATCACTCATACTTAGGTTTAGTTATTTGAGCAAACCAAGTAATCAACTGTGGTGTATAATTCAGTTAATGCAGTGCTATGAACATGAACAATTTCTCAAGCAATGCTGTTTGAGGAGGGAAAGTGTGCTATATTTTTTCTAGTAATTAGATATAAAAATAATTATTTAACAGTAAAAAAGGGAAATGCATTAAAGAAGTACCTGAACCATATCAAAGTCCCTTTCAAGTAAAGTCTATTCACCTGGCGATCATATTTGCAAAGCTTTCGGACAGCTACTGCATTTTGGGTTTTCAAGACTATACGTCCTATCTACTTGACTAGAGAAATCCTGAAATCTCAAAAACTGCTTGCCAAACTCACATGTAAATAAATGTTTTTAAATTAGCAACATCTGACATGAACTGTCTCAAAAATGTTGTTTCTTATATTCAAATAGCATTAAAAAAGTGATTTCAGGCTGAACCAGCCAATGTGCATGTACGATTTCAAGCACGTCTTAGAACACACACTATTTCTATGGCAACCAGTGCTTCTAATTGCTGCCGCAGTGACACAATGGCGACTGGCTCCTGAAATTATAAGGCAGGGCTTATTCTGCCATATTCAACATTGCACTATTTTGGTATATCTTTGGCCATATTTAGAGACCAGAATATCATATATTATGTTTCCACCCACGTTAAAGATAATATAATTGTCACTTCTGTATGAATTCATGTATTTAAATATATTTGCAATTGCAAATTTATAATAATAGAGTTGTAATTTAGTAATTTTACTACAAATGCAAGATAACACTAAGCTATAATATATGTGATTTAGTATGTTAGTCTAACATCAAAATAAGAGTACTTCTTTAAAGAATGACAATATTCTTTTTAGACTATTTAAAATGCACTATTATAAATTTGACTATTATAAAAGGGCATTTTTTTTAAAGTGCACTTAAGTGTGTTTAGAAACAGTGGGGTGACATTTGAAGATCTAAATACATATAAGAAGTTCATAAAGCTGAACTCCTAAAAATAAAGGTGCTCATGCCATAGAATAAACTTTTTGTCTAAATGGTTCCACATAGAACCTTTGACATTTAAAGAACCTTTCTGTTTCGTAAAAGGTTCTTTGTGGCAATAGAAGTTTCTTCAGATTATAAAAAAATTAAGAAAGAGATTGTTCTTTAAAGAACCTTAAATAACCTTTGACTGAATGGTTCTTCAATGGCATCGCTGTGAAGAACCTTTTAAGTAACTTTATTTTTTAAGAGTGTGGATGTTAACCAATAGGCAAGCAACACTCAAATGTACTTCAGAAACTGCAAAAATTAAGTTGATATTGCCATTTCTGGTTTTGTTTAAATTACTCTGCAAAGCACCTTGCCTGATACCCATTAGATCTTATATTTTATTTTGTGAAATATCTCAACACATTCATGCATTGCAATCAAGAGCAGAAGGCAAGTAATACAAAGGCAATTACAACATCTGAAAAGCATCTCTCTCTCACGCCTCTGGAGTAACACATCCTTCCCACTGAGTATCATCCATCATGCTTGATAACTCATGCCACTCAATCCGTCTCCTGGTGCGACAGCAGTAGCGGGACGGCCCCTACGTCTATGAGCAGCAGGCGCGGAGAATAGAACTAAAAGAGAAGAAATCCTACAGAAATGAGAATTGATGGGACACCCATAACAGGTCTGGCCCACACATACACACCAACACACAGCAGTGCAGGAGGAAATATGTCAACTCTAAAGTCAGATGAGTTGAGGAGCCTCTAAAGAAAGAGTGCATTTTTAGGCTTTAACAAAACTGCAGTCACCATGGGTGGCAGAGAAAAGAAACAATACTCTCCAAAATACTCTCCACAAAAACATTACTGAAAGCAGTGTGGCCTACCTAGGGCTCAGATATTTTCATTCAAACTACATAGGAGGGGAATAAAGGTGCTGCATGTTTGCTCACTTGATTACTTCCAAGTGTCCCTTGTTTAGTAAAGGTTAAATTCCTTCAGAGACAGGACAGTCAGGATTCTGAGTACAGCACTACTCAATCAATCTTTACCTCTTTTTTTTTTTTTTACTTGAGTTTATTCATTTTATCTAGCTTTATTTCTATTTATTACAGAACTCTCAAACTAAAATCAACATAAGAGGCATGTATGCCTCTTTATGAAATTATTACTACACAAAACTCTTTTCTCAGTTCTTGACTCATGGAGCTTTTAAGGTTTACTTACTTTTAGTAAAATCAACATGTATTCATAAAATACTAATGGAGTCTAATTTACAGAGGACCTGAAAGGCAGTGTGAGAAGCTATCTGTGAAAAAAGTATTTGATTACAAGATTTAAAATTAGCAAATATACCCTATCACAGCTTTATCACACAGCCTTGAAAGCATTGCAGTTTCATGAATGCTATACAGGAATACATTAATACACTGGTCTTATACTTCTGCCTTGATCTTTTTTTAAAGGAATAGAACAGTTTGTCAAAGGCAGTCACAGAGAAAGACCTATTTAACCACAGTTACATCGCTACAGTGCATAAGTTAGTTAAAAGAGGATTGACACTTCAAAATGCAGTGACTTTCTAAAATTCAGATATCAGATTCTGTGTTCAAGCAGTAGGAGCTATAAATATTTCAATACAAGGTTATCAGAAGCCTAACACTATGAAAACTAAGAGTTCTAAAATAGAAAAGCTTAATGTGCTAAAAAAAGTAAGCCTTTGGAGATATCTACAGATCAAATATCTTTTCAAAATGCTGATATTATGTCCAAAACTAAAAGGCTGAGATGAAAAAGAGACATCAGGTAAGCTTTCTGGAACTTTGGCATATTAACATCTCAATATCCAGCGGTTTATTTAATCTATAAGCATCTCTTTTGTCAACTGCAGAGAGCAAAATTCTGACATGACAGCAAGATGGTTTCATGTCAATACAGAACTTAAATTGTCCTGTGAAATGACTGCTGCTTAAACATTGAATGTAATTTTGCCAAGAGGATGGATGTGTTTCTGGATCAGCATGTTTTGTCAGTCATGGAATCAGTTTTCTCTCCAAGAACCATAGCCCTAACCTCTGCCATTAATCTAAACTTTTGCTAAAATAAATAGGGAAAATTTTTTTCCATCTTTACTTAAATCCTAAACTAAAACCAAGTCAAAATATGTGACAAAATTCAAAGTCAGATATGGAATATTCCTATTTGATATCTCTGATCTCCAACCATAAATATATTAAATTGTTTGATGCTCGTATAATTAAATACAAGATAACCTTATATAGATAGCAATAGAAGACACTGGATGATAGAAAGAAATTGTGTGCAACTGAAAGGCTCTTCCAGATGTCAACACTTAAGGTCTCAGAGATAGTTTTGTCAGCAGTATGTCTAGGCACCCAGGAGGCGTTCTGTCTGTGGTTCACCAGTCTTCTGTTTAACAACTCTCAATTGGTCAGCACAGCCTCTGCAGATGATGCAGTGCCACAAATTACACCTCCTGTGTGCAACACAAGTCATTTGAGTATTTGCTATCAACCACTTTCTTTAGGAATAGCAGGGAACAACATTGGGCCTAACAGCCAGAACACGCTGGCACAATGTGATTTGCACAAATAGGGCAAGTTTAGGAACAATCCTGCATCAAGAAATCATAGTCCCAACTCTAAAATCAGAAAACTGTGATTGGCTGAAAGGTATTTTAAAGTAATTTGTTGTTTCCGGAGATGGCCATACCAGAATTAATTGTGAGACTAAATAAATTAAAATAACTCACTAAGTATTCAGTCTCTCATATATTGTGCTAATTAAAGTTGCATGCCATTAGCTTAGCATGCTTTTATGTCATTAGCTAAGCCACAGAAAAGAGACCAACTCAACTGCTGCCTATGTAGTCACCTATAAGTTTCTATTTCTGTTGAAGATGCTGCCTATGAAAACAACAGACAACAAGACAGCACGGTTACTCTTTATTTTAAGGTGTCCTTGTTATAGTATACATTTAAGTACTGAGTAATATTAATTGACTACATTTACTTACAATATGGTTAGGGTAGGATTAGAGTTTTCGTTGAGGGTTACTTGCAAGTAATTATGATAGTTGATTGCTATTAAAGCGTTACCCAGCTCACTAGTGTATGGAACAGTGCTTCTGTTAGATGCTTCACATAATAAGCATACTAGATCCTATATAAAGATCAAAGTCTCTGCATCATCCTGCTCTCTAGTCAGTGGCGGACCCATGATAGCTGACAAAGAGCAGTAATGTTTGGCAAACAGTGCCACACTAGTTGTCACGATTGTGTTCAATTTCTCCTATCCAAATGCTCTCGCATGCCTTTCCAGTGAAATTACAAAATCAGCTACAACCAAGAAAGACTCGAACTTGTGACTTCTAACAACGAATTGTTTTTTCCTGTTTTTTTTTTTTGAGCCACAAAAGCTCATCCACTGCTAGGGGTTTTCATATTATAAAATGGAACATTGTAAACTAACTTTGTTGCATAAATCCTTTTTTCTGCATAATCTTAGATAAGAATTTTGCAGAACTGTTCCATATTCAACATGTTGCTGTTAATGCCAAGAACTCAGAAACAATGGAAAGTAGAATTCAAAGAGATCTGAGCTCACCTTGAAAGACTTGACAAAGAACACTAGAAAAAGGGCTAAATGACTAACATTACACATTTGTACAGACAATCAGTGAGTAACATGGGGAAACAGGGAACAGGAACAAAACAGAGCAACAAACTAAAAGTCTAATGAATACATTACAGTTACATGCATTAATGGAAGCTTAATGCACATGTATCAGTGGAAACTGTACAACTGGAGCTTATCACAATTTGCGTTAATAAAATACATTTAATTTCAGCTAACCACAATGAAAGTATTTGTTTACTTTGTTTTCATAGACTACAATAATCTCCAAGAAGCACAGAAAGACAACATTGAAATATAATTGCATATACCAAACATACATTTATGCATACATTTCTCACACCATTATTGTGTGCATTATTTTGATCAAAGTATTTGTGATTTTGTAACTTTATTGATGTGTTTGTATGCAGTTTCCAGGTGAAATAACCACTAGTGGCAGTAAAACACCTTTCTTTTCTCCTTTTCAACTTTTTATATGATTACAAGGGCAGTGTGTTGATTTAATAAATCATATTTTTGTGAGGTTTCTTTGCACAATAATACATTATGACCTTAAAACATTTTTAGCACGGTGGATGAATTGATGTTAGCATCGCATAATCAGCTCTATATGAGTTTTCTGGTTCAATAGTAGTGCATTGCACTTGTGACGCTGAGTGCTTGGGTATGAGTCCGTAAAAGAGTTCAAAGACATTTAGAAGCAAGTTAAAATGGCATGGTTGCTTCAGCTAATGTTTTTTTTATTTCACCTTTGCTTTTGTTAATGATATCTGATAGTTTTAGTGTTGTTGGTACATTATAGAGCATTACACTTTTAGAGCCTCTCACCATACATTTCACTTCTGAACTGCTGAGAAACATACACAACCACTGCAATAAAACATTGCCAGATTCACATATATTAGTTTCATTAGTTGCAGATAAAACAAGCTTGTCAAGTCACTTACTGAGCATTTCACTTTGAAAGTGCCATGAAACGTGCAATTATAAATGTAATAATAATTTTATAGAAATTTTGCCACATCCAGTCTTTTTTTCGAAAGATTCTGCTATTAGTGGCAGTGAATGCATTTCTATCTACCTATATATGAAATCCAAGGCACATTGCACTATATTGTTTGCAAACATCATAGTAAAGAGTACTGCAATGCAGTCCTAAATAAAGAACAATATTCCATTGGTCTTACAAGATCAAAATGAAGGAAAAGTAGGGCAATTTTCACACCTAGTGATAATTTAAAGTGTCATCCCTCATCAAAAAAAACTCACGCAAATACATTACAAAGTATGAGAAAGGTATAATGTGAAGAGTTTTAGTTTCAGAATAATCTATGATCAGTTTCCCAGATGCTGAGTTGAACTGACAATAAGCCCCTTCACTTAGTCGCTGAGCTCCGTGAACTTCAAGTTATTTGTCCTGAGATGGTGTGTTGTGCTGTTGCGGGATAAACTGAAGAAGTGAGTTATTAGCTAAGGAACCAAACAGGAAAAAACTCAAGTGGCATCTGTGTGCTGATGGCTGGGAAGCACAACCTGTCACGGATGACAGGAGAACATGACTACAGGGTCAGCCTTAGTACACACCGGTAAATTAAATACACACTCAGAAATACACTGATAGCTGAAACTTATAATAGTATGTACAGTTTTATGCTTTATCCTTTGAAACGTTTATGGCTAAACAATTTATATATTCTAACTGAATTTAGAACTTAACCATGTTGGGGTTAAAACTTGTTAGTACTGATGCTTTCTACTCAATTTACTCAAATTCACTAACAAGTTAACTTATTTGTTAGTTTACTTATTTTTTTAGTTTATTTTTTGTTTTTTGTTCTGTTCATCCATCTATCCACACTTACACATTCCCTTAGCTCAGTCTTTACTTGATTATTTCTTGTTTTTAAGAATTCCCATTAGATTTGTGGAATGGCAAAATCATCCAAATTTGCAACATCCAATCTGTATTTCATTCATCTTTACAGTTAAAAGGATGCAAAATCAAAGGCTAATCTAGCTGATACTCATTTCAAATAAAAATCACATTTCCCACAAGCAGGGGAGATTACAGGGAGCTGACCATTGTCTTGTGGCATATCCATATGCATGAGAAAGCCACGCTCCTGCTCTTGGCAGTAATGGGCATCCTGCCAGCATGAGTGACTGATTCCAGTTCAGATCCCACAGAGCTTGTTAAGGCCAATGTGTGATGTTAACGGATGTGTGTGACCTCAGATCAGTGGAGGAGTGTACTTCAGATGCTGGGATAATGACAGCAAAGGTGTGCAGTCCTGTCAGGTCATTTGTACAGCCATTATGGAGGGATGCAAAAAAAGTGACAGGTTTTGTGGAGCATAATGAGCCAGTTTTTACTCAAGTTGTCCTCTAGGCAGGGACACAATTTCATATGGCGAGAGATTACAATAATGTCACCCCACACACACCATTTGGAAAATCAGGATTCATTTTTAGCTAAATCATAAATAGAATCAGATCTGACACAAACATCTGGGTGAATTGGCTTTGACAAATTTGTTTTGACTTTCTTTATGGAAACTGTACATGAGCGTGCAATATGGCAGCAGAGTCAGTAAATTGATTAGATTCATGATTTGTAGGTTTTTGATCAGATTCAGATAATCAATAATGCATTGAGAAAACTTGTGAAAGTACTCCATTCGCATGACAACTAGTTACCAGAAGTGGCTAAACACAAACCTGATGGATGAAAACCTGTGCTCCACGTGGGCTCAGGAGCAAGATAGCTCTTCTGAGAGTGTCCCTGTAGCGGTTGAGCTCCTCTGTGCGCATGGAGGTGAACAAACTTGAAAACACGCCACTGATGTTCCTATCCACTCGTTGCAGAGACACGTCTAAACCCTGTCTTGATGTCTGGTCCAGAAAGACTTGCAGTCCACGGATATCTGCAAGACAAAGTTGTGTAGAAATTAAAATCAGTCTTGTTCAAGCCTTTCAAAATGAGCTTTATTTGGCAATATATATATATATATATATATATATATATATATATATATATACACAGGTGCATCTCAGAAAATTAGAATATGGTCAAAAAGTTAATTTCAAAGTGAAACTTTCATATATTTTAGATTCATTACATGTAAAGTAAAACACTTCAAAATTTTTTTTTTGCTTATAGCTAATGAAAGTAAAAAATCAGCATCTCAAAATATTTGAATATTTACATTTGAGTTTCAATAAATGACCATCCATACAGTATAAATTCTGGGCATCTCTTGTTCTTTAAAAGCACAATAAAACACTGCTGACTTGGCAATGGTCCAGAAGACGATCATTGACACCCTCCACAAAGTGGGTAAGTCACAGAGGGTCATTACTGAAAGGGGTGGCTGTTCAAGGAGTGCTGTATTAAAGCATATTAAATGCAAAGTGGAAGAAATTGGGTAGGAAAATGTGCACAAGCAACAGGGATGACCGCAAGCTTGAGAATACTGTCAAGCAAAGCCGATTCAAACAATTGGGAGAGCTTCACAAGGAGTGAACTGAAGCTGGAGTCAGTGCATCAAGTTACCATGCTCAGTCATCTTCAGGAAAAGGGTTACCAAGCCACTTCTGAAACAGAAACATCATCAGAAGCATCTTACCTGGACTAAGGAGAAAAATAACTGGACTGTTGCTCAGTGCTCCAAAGTCCTCTTTTCAGATAAAAGCTAATTTTGCTTTTCATTTGGAAATCAAAGTCTGGAGTCCGGAGAAAGACTGGAGAGGCACAGAATCCAAGCTGCTTGAAGTCCAGTGTGAAGTTTCTGAAGTCAGAGATGATTTGGGGTGCCGTGACGTCTGCTGGTGTTGGTCCATTGTGTTTTAAGTCCAAAGTCAATTCAGCCATCTACCAGGAGATTTTGTAGCACTTTACATCTGCTGACAAGCTTTATGGAGATGCTGATTTCCTTTTTCCAGCAGGACTTTAGCACCTGCCCACTGTGCCAAAATAACTTCCAAGTGGTTTGCTGACCATGATATTACTGTGCTTGATTGGCCAGACAACATGCCTGACCTGAACCCTATCTGGAATCTATGGGATATTTTCAAGAGAAAGATGAGAAACAGTGGATCCAACAATGCAGACGAGCTGAAGGCTGTGCCACAGGCTACTGCATTAGAAAGCAGTGCCACAGGCTGATCGCTTCCATGCCACACCTCACTGATGCTGGAGTTTGTGCTAAAGGAGCCCAGACCAAGTACTGAGTGCATAAATGAATAGACTGTAAAGAACTTGAACTTTTCTGTTTAGCAAATCCTTTTTTTTATTGATCTTAGGAAATATTCTAATATTTTGAGATACTGATTTTTGACTTTCATGAACTGTAAGCTTTAATCATCTAAATAATAAAAAAAAACATTTGAAGTGTTTTAGTTTACATGTAATGAATCTAAAATATATGAAATTTTTACTTTTTGAAATAATTTACAAGAAAAAATTAAACATTTTCTCACATTTTCTGAGATGCACCTGTATATATATATAATTCTCAGGTTTCCAACTGTCAATAACATTCAGAAATTTAGAATTTAAAATGAACAAAACATATGAATTCATCTTCAGAAGATGACACTTATAAAAATCAATCTTCATTTTGATGTAAGACCTCAAAGATGATCTACAATAGGGAAGTAATTAAAACACTATTCCTAATAATTAAAACACTATTCCGTCTGCTGTAAATCTGCTAGTTTCAGGAATTATTTGAATGCTCTGTGTCTGGCTATTGTGCCTAACCCTGGGAATCAAATTATCCATCACACCCTCTCAGCAGCAACTAATTGACAGAAAGAAAAGCTTGTATGGAGGTAAATGAATGGCAACCTCACACAGAATCTGCAGCAAGCCACACAGATTTACACCGAATTAAAACACCTCTCATTCACAATGTTCTTCACATCCCTGATCCTTGTATGTTCATTTATTTGATATGTTACTAATTTGATTATTTCAACTACCAATAAGAGTTTAGTACTGTCATCTCTGTTTAAAGTGTTTAAATGTTTAAACCCATTCCTCATCATTTTGCGGATGTTTTTAGTGTAAAAAAAAAAGTTTTCAAAGAGTTTCAATGCCTGGTTTACATACTGTACAAAGCCCAAACGGTAAATGTGAACTGCTTGCTGCTATCATATACATTGACTGATTTATGTTTTGATCCATTCACAGTATTGCTACTTGATGGAATTTTTTTCTCAAAATATAGCATTACATACAAAATGGTCAGCATTGCTTTGCTTCATCACCAGAGTAAATCTTGTCCCATGTTTAACACACCAGTTCCTGCTAAACAGGTTTTATTATTAAGTAATGTATGACCTGAAGCAAATTCACTGACATAATATAATTCATTGTGAACATCCACCTAAGTGGTAAAACTTTTTTTTATGAAAGTCTATAGTGAAAGTTTTCCATTCCATTCCAAGTTTTCCATTAAAGACATGTTGTAGCAAGACTGATGTTGTCAGTGATGTTGAATTTTACTCCCACAATTCACAATGTAGTGCATATATGGTGCCTTTTGTACTTCTTGCATGAGTTAAATAGCCACTTAAATGAGCCACTTAATATTTTTTTCTCCCCACAAATAAATAAATAATGCTGTAAAAAAAAAAAACACACTGACGAAATGCCTTGACCAGCGTTATTCTACAAATTAATAAAAAACGTGCATGTTTTACATCTAAAGTGTTCAGCAATGTAAATAAAAACTGCCATTTGGGCATCAACAAATATGTTTATGGTGCAATTGTCTTTGCTCTCTCTGCAGTTTCATCTGCAGTACAAACTGATGGGTTTTCTGTCTAGTATAGCCTTCATTACGCTGCATGCAGAAATATTTGTGCACAGTGAAGGGGGATGGATTTGACAGGCGAGAGAGTGCAATCTGCTTCAGCTCATAACTTTAGTACCAGCTGTTGAAATCCCAGTGAAATTTAGCAAAGACACTTGTGGGAAAATTATAACGAGCAGGATAATCAAAGAAATGATCCACAGAACAAATCTCAGCAAACATGGTCTCCAAGGGATGATTCTCAGAGGAGAGGAAGTCAAATTACGTCCTCACTCCAGTCCCTCTCAGTTCTCCCCCCCCCCCTTATACAATATTTAAAGAAAAAATCATAGCAATTTTCCCCCTGCAACATTGACAACAGTCTCCACTAGTGTTGTTCTGAGGACAGTGTGAGTCACCATGGGTAATGCCACAGTGTACACTCACACACAGAGTTTGCCCTCAGCATAAAACAAGTGATGAAATAGGAACACACATAAAGATGAACACAAGATAGAGATTGCCAACTGAAGTGCACTCCATAGAGACACACTTTTCTATGGAATTATATTTGTGCCACAATTCTGGCTAAATCATAATTGTATCACATAATGATACAATTAGAATAAAATGTCTTGGAAAGGAGAAAACATTTAGGCAAAAAAATGAAAATTAATTCTGCAAATGTAGGACGTAGTTTAATATAATTTATTTTGAGATGACTTGGACAGCCAATTTGATTATACTTAAAAAATTAAGACAGCAACTACATTTACATTTTTAAATTGAAATAGGTGGAATTTATTTATTTATACATTTACATACAGTGATTTTTTTATATATATTGCAAACTAGGAATAATCATTTGTGATTTGGGAAGAAAAAAGTTTCATTAAAAACATTTATTATGAATTAAGATGCAGAAATCTGAACTCGACAGCATTAACTTTTATAATTTAAAACAAGCATATGTTTCCTATATGTTTCCGGCCTCTGTAACATATTCCAAATTGTTGTAGTGACCATAGTTTAATATTTTTTTTATAATAATGTGTTTTTTTTTCAGAGTGGCTATTTGAGACCAGACCAGATATGTATATGGTCTTGGTCTTTTCATGGACTCAACAACAACACTGCCTATTGGTTGGCGAGGAAGAGTAACATGGAATGTGATCCAAAAGTCCTGACATGTGCCTTAAATGCAATTGATCTGCTATTGGTGAGAATGTCATATAATGGCATCCAACTGGTTGAGCACAGAGTGTGGTGCAAGCAACTCCAAGGTCATAGGTCAATTCCCAAGGAACACACATACTGAAAAAGTATACACTAAAAGCACTGCATGTAACTTTGGATAAAAGCATCTGCCAAATAAACAGGTAACACTTTACTGTGAGCGTTCAAAGGCTAAGGCCCCCTAAACATGAAAAGGACATTTTGTGTTGTTTGCTGCCAGAGGATCTAGTGTGCAGGGAATTGTGGACAGGCAGATAGCTCAATAAACTTTAGTAGCATTGCAAAACACAGTGGCTAGCGGGGAAGAAGAGAAGATTAATCCAAAGAGGGAGAGAGAGGCATTCAGTTTCCACTCTGGGGATGCCACGGGTTTGACTGCCTTGAGGCCGTTTCATCCTGCAACTCTCATGTTTTATAAATGAGCGACACATCACATCACCCAAAAAAATAATTTTCAATTAAGAGATTTTTCCTTCATGTACTATTGGTTTGTATTATCTGGTACAGTAAAGAGTTGATTGTTGTAATGTAGTGACTATGCTGATTAAAACACACACACACATATATATATATATATATATATATATATATATATATATATATTATATAATAAAAAAATAACACTAATAAAATAGAAGAGACATGTTTTGGCAGCATATTGTGTTCACATAATACAATTTATGCAAAGTAATGTTGCACTACTAGATTATTTTCCTTACACTCTCACCCAAATGACTGTTTCATTTTAATTCAGTATATTTTTTTTTACCCAAGATGCTTGTGTGTGTCAGACCTGTTCCCCCTTGTCTAGTGTTTCCCTCCCTCTTGTGCCCATATGTGGTTCTTACTGTTTCCTGTTCATTATTAGTTCAGTTAGTCCCAGCCGTGTGTCTTGATTATGTTCCAGGTGTCCCTCGTTAGTTCAAGGTTCAAGGTCTTCTATTCGTCACATAATAAATTATACAGTACAGTTGTAAATGTAATCGAATCAGGTCCGCTCAGTGGACAGTGCAAAAAATAAAAATAAAAAATTATATAAAGTAACACAACACGAGAGCATATATATGGTAAGGAAAGAAGAGAAATAAGAGTAAAATGTGCAATGGAATAAAAAGTGCAAAACAATAAGATGTGCAAAACAATAAAACAGATGTGCAAAAAACAATAAGATGTGCAAAAAACAATAAGATGTGCAAAAAAACAATAATATGATGTGCAAAAAAAACTGTACTGGGACTTAATAAATAGTAATGTGAATAAGAGGGATGTGCAGACGGGTTGTTCAGGGTATTGTACATAAAGCAGCAATATTTGAGAATATGAGAATATTTACAGTTAACAATGAGTCTTGTGAATGTTTATGAGACTGGGTTTGTGTTTAGGAGCCTGATGGCCTGAGGGAAGAAGCTCCTCCTCAGTCTTTCGGTTTTTGCCATCATGCTCCTGAAGCGCTTGCCAGATGGCAGTAAACAGAAAAGATGGTTACCGGGGTGGGTTGAGTCATTGATGATTTTTGCAGCTCTGCTTTTGCAGCGTTTGAGGTAGATGACCTGCAGAGAGGGGAGAGCAGACCCTGAGATGCGCTCAGCTAAGCGCACGACTCTCTGTAGAGCTTTGCAGTCCTGGTTTGAGGAATTTCCATACCACACTGAGATGCACTGAGTCAGTCTGTTTATAGTTCTGTCTATTTATAGTGTGTTCTGCCCCTTGTTTCCTGTCTGCTGTTAAATGTCTTCTACGTTCGATAATAAAGTGTTGTTTAGAAGAACTCCCCGTCTCCTTTGCTCCTTCGTCCCAGCGTACCTGACAGAGTGCATCAGAATATGTTGAATAGTTTGTCTCTGTTCAGAGCAATAATTGAACACACTTCAGAAGTGGCATTTCCTCAAATCAACACAGACAGTTTTTCACAATCTACTATTCAAAATATTTAGTTGCGTTACATGTGTTATGCTAGTATATTGTAATAATAGCTGTACTGAGAGCTTAAATTTAGCTTGAATAATGTCGGCAGAGAAAATTAAGCTTCATCTCATAAATGGTTGTATTAAAGCAAGGCTTAAGTTTAAACTGCCAAACTGACATGTAGTCCTATGTTGGACAAGCTGTCAGTACCATCTGGCTGAGAGGGAATAGTCTGAGGGACACATGTAGTCTTGCTGTGATGTCATCTGTCTGTCTGTGATGCCAGTAGGATAGACAGTCTTGGGTTTATATGGCCAGAACAACATCTGCCACTCCAAAATGAATGAGTAAGAGTACAAATCTATGTTGATTTAAATCTTTCAGACATTTTATGAGGAAACAGATTGTGCTTATACGGTTCAAGTATTATTAATGTTTATATCAATATATAAAACAGTTTGAAGATATGGCAACTAACTGATCTCATTTCAGAAGGAGGGGTGGGTGAAGAGGAGACTTTAGCTATGGTGAGTTATCTGTGGGGCAGTAATATGTTCTCAGTGGATTAAATAGTAGTCACACTAAACTTTGTATTCCATACACTTCTATTCATAGAGATTTAAGAGTGGGAAAGCAAGAACACAGACATACAATCTAGATGTTTCGTCATGTGCTGCTTAATTCGTGATCTCTGAACTGCAAATGTGTGCAGTGAAAAGACTTGTGATCAATAGAAGATCTAAATGTCACAGATTGACCTCTTGACTGGATACAGAGAATACAAACTTCAGAGCTCCATGGTTTGCAGTATTGGGGGAAAGTGGAATCAATATTTTTTTACATTTTATATGATTTTCTAGTATTTATTAAAAGCATAACCCCAGCGTGTATCATCATATCCTGTTGTCTATCAGCACAAGTGCCTTGGTGAGTGAAATTCTTAAGAGCGTGCTCCAGACAGTGCAAAAAAAACTAAAAAACAATTTACATATGGACAGTACATATTTACAGACTGTACAGAAGACAATGTGCAAAATACACATACATATACTCAGTACACACAGTGTACCATATAAGACTATACTTAGTTACCAATACACAGTACTATACACCGTATGTATCACGTCTACAGTGTACACATAATGGGTACACGTGTTTAGTGTAGGGGGTAGATTTTATTTCCAAATACCAGGAGTTTCAGAATTGCTGCAGGGAGTTTCTGAATTGCTGCAATAGTACAACAACCAACATTAATAAAAGCATTGACAAATTCAGGTTTATCCTTTTACTTTTGTGACTGGTGTGTGCTTGAGGAGACATGTGCTGGGCAACACAGTTACAGGTGACATGTCGCAAACAGTGCATATAATATAATTTTACAAGAATGTCGCCACAGGCATGTTTTTCCAATTAGCCTGGGTTGCATAATATGCTTAGTAGGGTTTATATGCCAGCGCTTTGTATATTCTCAGTGTTTCAGTGCATCTAGGTGACACTGAATTCTTTATTGCCTGTGGAAACTTTAATGACCCCTGTGGCTGTCTCTCTGGGAAAGACCCATCTGAGAGCGGACAATCCACAGCTGTATCCTCCACAGGAGGCTCTGAGCTGAGGCTTTTGTGCCCATCTTGCACTTTGCACTTTACCGATGTCAGTTCGGAGAAGACAGCAGTGGTTGTCTGCTGAAATCTATTTCTGTTCTCTCTGTTGTCTCAGGCTTCCGCCGTGCCCTTTAAAGCTGAACAATGACGTACCATTGGCACCTTGTTTCATTACGCCATGGCCCTGCAGATATCTCCTGTTTAAGATGCAGTGCAGTGTTGACTCACTCTGAGGAAAAGAGCCTCTCCTCACTCAGATCTCGGCTGCCCTTTTCTTCAGTGCCAGCAGGATCCTATAGTTTAGATAATCCCAGCTTTGAACGCACATGCTGAGCTGTTCCCATCTGACAGAATAGACATGGCTTTGTCTGATCCTTAAGCATGTTTCAAAAGAACAAATAAAAAAATATTAATGTAACTTTTAAAAAGGTACATTACAGAAGATGACTTATTTAGATAAAACATAAAACCCACAGAGCAGTGCTAAGCCTAAAAAAAAAAAAAACTACCTTGCAAGTAACTTGCAATTGTATGTCTTAGCCAGGTTGATATTGATAAAGCATTCTAAAGTGTCTGAAAAAAGTCATTTGAAGTATGGGGCAGAAGTAATTCATTTTTTCACTTTGTGTGTAAATGTATACTTTTGAATATCTTTTCAACTTTCGATCACATTTCTAACAAGGAATTAGTATTATAGTAATTAAATATTTGCTTAGTTAATGCCAAAGGTCTCTCTGATTTGTTGTCCTCTCCATTGATCATTAGACTGTTATGCTGCCTCAGAAGGCTATCCGAGATCAGTTTTTGGGAGGTGCAAATGCTGCTTGTGGAGTCTTTGCCTGATAGGGCAGCGAGGTACATGTAACAAGTCAGCTGCCTAAGCTTTTGGACACAGTCTCTGCTGTTGGTTACCCCTGCCCTGGACAAATGGCCAGTCCATCACTGGACCAACACACACTCACTGAGGACAATTTAGTGTCGCCAATTCACCTATATATTTTTGAATTACAACAGAAACCAAAGGAAACCCATACCAATACAGGAAGAACATAACTCCACACAGAAAGGCCTCCTGTCTCAGGCTGATGTGAGCACTGCTTGCTAATGCAAAACAAGCTTGATGTTGCTAGGCAGTTTGCTATCGGTCCAAGTTAAGAATAAAAAGTCCTCTATACACCCTCAAATATCATAGATCAGGAGTTCTCAACTCTGACCCTCAAGCTCCCATGCACCCAAGTACATCTGAACAAGCTAATCAACATCTTCGGGATTACTAGAAAGACACATGCAGGTTAGTTTGATCAAGGTTGGAGCTGAACTCTGCAGGGAAGGGGATCTCGAGGGTCAGAGTTGAGAACCCCAGATCTATGATATTCTAGGGGTTTCAAACATGTCCTGGAGGTCCCCCAGCATTACACAGCTGATAAACCCCATGTGTGTTAGATGAGGAAGATCTACAAAATGTGCAGTGCTAAACGGCATCCAGGACTGGTTTGAAAACTCCTGTTCTGGTCTATTGATATGTCTCAGGTCTCTCCTTTAATGTAGGTCTGTGGAATTTCTTCCACCTGTTTTATTGTCCACCGGGCAAAAATCAATAATAAGAAACTGCATGGCACAGTAACACAAATAGACATCGATAACATCATTACCCAATATGTGATTAGATGTCTACAGCTAATTATTCAGTTGATGCACAGAGTATGATTGGGAGGCAGGTTACGTTACAAAGCTTGCAATCATGGTGAAGGCATCAGCGACAGCCATTAGCACTGGCTCATTAGAGGAGCTTCTTGCAGTCAGGGTTCTGTGGGCATTCGAGAGGAGGAGGATGAAGCTGTGAAGCTACTTCTGTCTCTTCAGTCATTATTCGCCTATAGCATTCATGTGACACTACAACAAATATAAATATACAGCCTCACTTATAACAGCTGGCCACAAACCCAAATTCACCTCATATTTGGCATTCTCCTTTGCGATTTTTTCACATCTGTTTCTTTCGTTGGATAATAGGTCACTTGCTGAAAGACACAGCAAAAAGGATTTATGTTACTTTGCTGATGCCCTTGTCAAAACATACAAATGTGTGGAAACAAAGAAGTCTACAATAGTGTGAGAAAGAATCTGTTCTCATTCCAATTAATTTCAAGGACAGTTGCTTGGCTGGCAAATGCAGCAGAGGGAATACATGCATGTTTCTCTCTTGTTAATGGGTGGAAATAAGCTCAGTTCCGGAACGCATTTTTCGCATTGTCAGAAACTGAGCTGTTGAAACAAAGGAACATGATGTAATGACCATATTGAATGGCCAATGGCACCACAGTTCCAAAATCTTCAATAGGGACATAGTGACTGTGCTGATATGTAATGTGAAAATAAATAAATAAATATTTTTATTATAAAATGTATAGTTTTAATTCATAAAAAATAATATTTAAATATATGATAAATAATTACAAATAAATTCCAAACATACTACTGCTACTGAATGTCTCCTGTTCTTGGCCACGTGATTTAAACACTTTTTTTTTTTTTGTTAATTATGCCATTAATAATTTCACTAGTAATTTTTGTCTTCATCTTAAAACTTGTTTAAAGGAATTTTCTTTTATGTTTAGCCCAGGAATATGTAAAGAACCATCCATTGTCTTTGCTTATCTATAATCAATTCCACTTCAGCTCTTTCAAAACATCAGCATAGGCAGATTTCTTCTCTTGCTATCCATTTTGCAGACACTTGTTAGATGGGTTTGATTCTGCTCTGTCAATGTTTGAGACGGTAAACTGTACAGAAATTGTCTCCAGGCATTATTTGGGGCTAAAGTGGTATGATAGTAAGATTGGCTTTTCAATTATGTTTTGTTGTCTCTTTCTAAGAGAAGTGCAGCAAGCACAATCTCTGCAACAATCATAGTTTCTGCACATTTTTCTATACATTTAATTTAGAATTACATTAGCCTGCCTGCAAAAGGAAAATCATGTCATCTTTCACTGATGTATTGACATAGAAAGACCATTGGACATGCATTGGACATGGGACATTCTTTACATTAGTCATCGGGGCCCTTCTGACTAATCTTTGGGGGAAAAAAATATTAATTAATAAAAGTAAAATAAAATAAATTGAATTGAATTGAATGACAAGTCTTAAAGTCTTTATCATTAGTCAAAATATATATTTTTTGAATATTCATAAATGGTTACAAAATTAACACATATTAATTGAAAATAGTTTTGTATTAAGTAAATCATTTTAATTAAATTAAATTTAATTTAATTTAAATTTTAATAAATTCAGTAAATTGTTTTAATTTAAACAATCTACTAAATCAAGACCAACAAACAAACAAACAAATGAATATTAGTTAATAATTAGGCAAAAAATAATTGTATAGCTAACATCTACTAACATCACTAACATCTTATGTAAATCAATTTCAGTACACAATATGAATGCAATGAAATAAGAAATGAGGATTTGATATATAACATAGTTCAGTCTTAAGTTCTTTTATTGGATAAACAACAGGAACTTTTAGGAAGATGGACAGAAAAGGGATAAGCAAATGTCACGAGCTGCATTCAAACACAGGTGTGCTACTGGCTGTCACACAATCAGAGTGTACAATAGTTCCATCCCCATGCTCAACAGGAAGCTCTTTTCTTTTCTATTCCTTTTTGTACCTTTTCTGTATGTTACGTGTGTATTTTAGGCAGTGACTTTTGCTAAATTGTCATGCCTGCCCTTTTGCAGCAGTGTGAGTCCCTGCTTTTCTGACAAGTAAAGCTTTCTTCTTGGTCTTACAGATCTTTTCTTCAGTAGTTACATTTACATTTAAATTTCACAATGATTTTAAAAGGAAGACAGTATATAGTTATCTTTGCTTAAAAAAAACCCAGCACTTTCGAACAACTCATAAACAAGGCAGATTTCCAAAGTATGCAGGAAGAATGGTTTGAAAACCCAACCCCCCAAAAAGTCTGCTGATGCCTCCTTGACTAAGCAGTCAATCAGAGCTGTCAATCATGATGGCTCACCCTTTTTTATTGCATCAAATTCAAAATAAAAAATGAACAATGTACAAATGTACAAAAAAAAAATCTTAAACATGCATTAGGTTTTATGTAGGTAGGTTTTATGACCTATACAGCAGCCACCAGGGGGTGATGACATTTAATTGTGTTTATTTTTTTTTGCTTCACTTTTCAGGACATCTGAAGCTGGGCACACACTGCTGGGGTTTTAAAATCCTAACCAATTATGGAATATGGTTACAGCACACACATAAGAAAAATCTTCACAGATTTTCTTCCCTCACATCTTTTAAACATGCACACACTACAAGGTCGTTGCGCATTACAATATATTATTTAGATTATAATGCCAGACAGAACACCTCTAGAAGGAAAAACAAGCGGTGCAACATTTCTCCAAAATTATATTATGTTGGTTTTTTCACATTTTGTGACACTTTCAAAGTAAACCATATTATATGTTGAATATGAATCTGGCAACATTTTATTACTTAGGTTATTGTACAAATCGCAGCAGTTGGTCATCAAACAGACAGTTTGCCAATGAATACAGTGCCGTCAAATTTATATGCAGCTGCATACACTGCAATATATTCAGTAGTGGATGATGATCCAGCTTTAACAGCAACTTGAATAATGCAGTTGAGAAACGGCTCATCAGCCTGCAGTGAAATCAGATCTCCTCAGAAGGAACGCATGATGAATTAACCTATCTATCAGCTGAGGAGGTGCACTCGTGTGCCAGACTGGCATGCAGTCATGCAACAGCTCGAGTGCAATCATCCACACAGCACACATGTTGATGAGATGAACCGCATAATCAACAGGTACTGTGAGCACTCAGACTACATGAGCTTGTGCATCCTTTTTCTTTTTTATGTTTTCTTTTTTATGTTTTTTTTTTATGTTTTGGCAATATATATATATATATATTTATATATATATTATATATATTATATATATATATATGAAGTTTTATTAACTAAGTTCGGGAGGAGCACGTCAGATACTCAGCCTAATTAGCACAGGTGGTACGCAATCCAGGTAATCAACCCTTGGACATAAATACAGCTGACTTACCTCCATCTAGTTGACGGTTAAGCAGCATCCCTCCACCACCCCTTCTCCACCAATATCACTAGAATTCTCATCACACGGGGGGGTACTCTGGGTTCGGGCCATTCCCGGCTAGGAGCCCTCCCCCAGGACAGCACGCCTACTACGTATTACCATACACACCAAATACGCATTACGTTTATCGTGCTAGTAGATGTAAGTGTGAAATCGTGAAATTACTGTTTCGTGTGCTGCTCTAAAAGCATTAAATATGGAGTACTGGAAATATTTGCATGATCATACTACTGTCTTACACAGACACCAATACACTATTAAAATGTACACCCTGAGAGGAGCAGTGATGTCAAGGAAAGACCTGAGCTTTTTCTAATTGCAAGGATATGTCTGTCTCCTATGGCGGTTGGAAGACAGTGAAATGAGTCTCTTGCTCCTCTTGGTGGCAGTGCATGCTACCGCAGGATGATGAGTTTGAAGGATACATTTATACTTAGATTGGAGCAGCCTGCCGATACATTTACTACATTTGCATTAGAAAGCGAAAACAGTAACACTTTATTTTACAGTGTCTTGTTTCACACATTACATGTACTTACTGTAGTAACAGAAGTAAATAATGCAAGAAATGAATGCTAAACCAAACCTAACCCTAGTAAATAGAATACGAAGTGTTTTAGTTTGAGTATAATAATTGATACCAATTATTTTATTGTTTATATGAGAATATGGAGCTCATACACTAGGAGGAAAAAAAATCACTCTAAAGGCCCAAACAGAGCAAATATATGGTAATAAAATGAGATGAAATTCTGATAGCTTGTAATGTAAATAAATGAGACCTTTATATCAGTATCACAGACTATTTACATAAAATGCATATAAATGTCACTCTATGTCTCCAAATATTATGTCAAAATATTCAATGCAATGCAATAGATATATATATATATATATAAACTGACTCACACATAGAAATTTGTGCATTAAATATGATACAGTAGGCTTTACAGGATTAATATTACTCAATATTCAGTAAAGTGCACTGTAACAAGCACATCTTAAAATAATGGGTTACACTTTATTTTCTGTCCTTGTTACAGCATAATTATACAATTAAGAACTGAGTAATATTATTTAACAACACGTACTTAATGGAAAGTGCTATATAATAACAATAATTAAAAATAACATAAGCAATGAAAAATAACACAAGTTTAATAATATAGGTTTGGTGTTAGATGAAAAAGGACTAATACAATAAATGGTTGTAATTATTATAATTTTCTCAATAAGTATATTATAATAAGTAACTGTAAAATAGCATGTTTCAAGTTATACTTTAATATCTATGTGACTTCATACTTCTTTGAAGCATGGAGAATGTGCCATCAGTAGTTTGACACTAAAAGTCAACCCTACCACCCCCCCCCCCACACACATTTTGTTTTTACTATTTGTTTTTTGTAAAAACATTAATAGCTAAAAAAATATATTACAAGTTTTTGCATTCAGTAAAAGTACTTATATAAAACAAATGATGTAATATTTCTTTCATTTGAGTTTGAGCTAGAATTTCACCTTTGTTTGATCCAAGTTCTTGACAGGTTTAATTTGTATATGACATTTGACATTTTATTTGGTTTGATGTCACTGGGCTATTTTGTCATCCAGGTTTCACATTACACCTTTAGAGGCAATGAAGGTTATTTTCTAGTGTGAAGACATCAGTGACATACATTTTATTTTATGCATCTGCTGAACTTAAAAAAAGGTTCAGTAAGTATAACAGCAATCACATTAAAATACCATTGGCTGTTTCTTTGAAGCACATCCATGCGGTCAACTGCAATTCAAATAGTGTGTTATATCTGGTGAGACAGTTGAATTCCAATGAAGACATCAGTTCAAAGGCTACGAGACATCCATACATACACAGACTATGAAAAGCACTGCTTGTTTTAGTGACAGGCATAAATATGATGAGGTTTGGACAACTACCTTACCCAAGACATCAAGCAACATGATGTTTGGGAGCGCTCCTTGTTCCCTGTGGTTTATGAGATGAGATTGAAGAAATGATAAGCCATCACAAGATATAATGACAAATGTAATGGGCCATGAGTGTAGGTATTAATATGCTGCACGGACAGAGCGTGTCTAGAGATGCTACAAATCAAATCAAAAACATAGAAGCTAGTGAACCTGTTATATCTACTCTTCTATCTGACCATGAGAAGCCCACTCAATGATGTGTGGCTCTTGGCCAAAATAAGTTAAACATACAATAAAATGATAAAGTTAGAAGTTTTGTTTTTGGAAGCCATGTTCTACAGTGCACGACTGATTAATGCAAGTCAGCCTTCACTAACAAGAGGTAGTTTTCTTCAGGTGAGAAATATCATTGTCAGTCAGCAGAGCTCTAAGCACATGCACACTCCAGTCAAAGCAACTGCTCTAAAGAGATAAATGTGCCATAAAGTATTCTCAAGCTGTTTTTAAGCTTTGCAGACGTTATTTGCAGAGAAGAGCACAGCACTCTAGCACGGAGAAGTTTAAACAATCAGCTGTCACCCTTTTTATTCCCTTGACAGTCCTCTTATAATCACCTGGAAAGACATACTCAGTTTGTGATATGCATATTGAATTGCTTAAGGTTTTATGTAACCTTGCAACTAGGTAAAATAGGCAGAGTGGGGACAGGAATTAGCTAACCATATTTAATGTTTCGCTTTCTTCCCCATTACATTTGCATTAATACATAATGGAATGATTCTGTATTCAGCTTTGTGTAAAAAGTTTGATAAAAGATACTGGAGTCTTGTAGTGATATCTAGAACACCAGGGAAATCTACTAGGCAACCTTCAAAACCCAAAACAACTTTAGGTCATCCAAATGATACACCTAAACTGGGGTGCATTTCCTAAAAGTAACTATTGTCGCAAGTTATGTTGTTACCAATAGAGTTCAATGGAACTAACGACCATAATTAGCTAACGATGCTTTTGGGAAACAGACTCCAAAGCAGTTAGCATGGATACACTACCTCTCACAATGGGCTATGCAATTTCAAGACCAGTGTGTGTTAAAATGGAAACCAAAAATGTAATTAAACTCTCTGAATATAGTCACAATGTAACTAGCACTTACAACAATAATAATAATATAATAATAGCATATTCACTTCCCATCAAAGGGAATACATTAATTTTCATAAATTCATATGTAAGAACAGCAGTTATTAAGCTCAGATGAGCTTTATTTGTCACATACACAATTATACAAAGTATAACCAGCAGTGAAATGTGTTCTCTGCATTTAACCCATCCAAGAGCACACACACTTGGAGCAGTGGGCAGCCGACGCTGCGGCGCCCGGGGAGCAGTTGGGGGTTCGGTGCCTTGCTCAAGGGTCTCACCTCAGTCGTGGACAATTCCTGCCGGAGCCGAGATTTGAACCCACAACCTCGGGTTACAAGTCCAACGCTCTATCCACTAGACCCACGACTGTCCCTATAGTTAAGTTATAGGTTTAGTTATAGTTAAGTATAGTATAAGAAGAGGGTTTACCAAGAGCAAAGAGGATGAAGCTAAGAGGATGCACCTAAAGATGTATTTAATTTCCTGTGCAAGTACTTCTTATACAGTTTCATTCTGACCTGCCTGCTCACACAGACTGCACTCTTTGCCTACTTGCTCAAGCTCTGTTTATTCAACATGACACTGGAAAAATAAAATAAATATAAATAAATATAAATAAATAAATAATAAACAAATAAATAAAACTCAAAATGTATCTTTCTTACTTAAAGGTACATACAAAATAGGGTATTACAAATAAAAAAATGCATTGCTTAGATATTACCTTTTAAGTTGCTCAATGTGACTGTCTTTGCTCCAAAATCCAGCCACAAAATGCTCTTTGAGAAGGGAGAGGATTTCTGTGAGCACTTTTGACAAGATTAATCACTGAACCATAATTTTTAACCAATTTATTGAAAAGAACATATAATAGATTTGTGAAAATGTATTAAACTTCCCAAAAAGGAACTGAGAACAGTTTCATATACAGTACGCTTTATGGCCAAAAGCACGTGGACAACTTCTTCTAATTAATAGATTTGACTATTCCATTAATTTATGTGGGATAAATCCTAATGATGCATCATACAATAACATTAAAAGTAATTACGTGATTTCTTTTTTGTTGTAATAGTTATGTAGCTTATTTTCTGTTCCAGTATGACAATATCCTTGTGCACAAAGCGAGGTCCATACAGAAATGATTTTGAATGAAATACGCTGTGGAAGAAATTGACTGTCCTGCACCAAACCTAAGTTCTGAACCTTACTGAACATCTTAGGGTAAATATTACACCTCATATAAATTCCCTCCTTCACCACCTACTCAAATACTCTTTCTGATTAAAGTGGTGGACGTGAAAAAAAAAGAAAAGAAAAAAAAACCTTAATAAAGGTTCAAATTATAACAAGTTTTGATTGCTGAGTGTAGGATGGAAGATACTGATATGTTGCTGTCATAATGATATCTTGTCTGCTGTGACAAAAGCAACAAGGTGAGGTCTGAAAAGTTGTGTGTGTGTGTGGGGTGAGGCCGGAAAAGTGAGACAGAATCTTACGGGAGAGGTACTGGAAATCTGTCAGACTTCTACATGTGGGATTTTGTGGACGGGAGCAGGACCAAATGACAAAGTTGCGGGCAGGAGCAGGACACAATCTTGCAGGAAGGAGACTAAAAAAACCTATCCTGTGCAGACCACTAGTTCAAATGACCAGGAAAACAGGGCAGCTCGTTCATGCTCCAGTGGGATTTATGAGGATATTTGCACCATGCATCTTACAAACCCTGTCTAGACAGAAGTGATATAACTTTCAGCCTGAACTCATCTGGTTTCTGACTAAAAGGGACAATCTGTGGATGCAATATATGCCACAATAAATATGTTAGTCCCTTAAGAGCAATGTTGGGTTAACATCTGCTGATGCCTTATTCATTCGGAGCATCACAAGTTGCTGAAATGATGGACATCCGTCCTGCTGTGGTCCCTCTTTGAATAATGTAACCTTTCTTCCAAGTTTACTCTCTATCTCCCCTTTCTCATTTCCTTTTCATTTCAGATCTTACACCCAAATGGAATGTACACACTCTGTTCTTTCCATACTTATATGGAAACGTTTAGCTTACCCTTTCCTGAATGCCATGGGAATGCCAGAGTAAGGTATCTCACTTGCCATTAATTTGCTCTGCTTCACACAATTGGAAGACAGCAGAGGATAGAGCGGATGATAAACGATATAGCTTGTATAGTGGTGGAAATTGGCCTTTTCCAACTCCTTGATCTGAAGTGATTTTGTGCTTTCTTGTCTAATGGTGAAGACCAACTTTTGTGATTGGGATTTATTCAAAGATGCCATAGTGAAAAATCGAACTTCCCCGATTTTTAAGTACACACATTTTATGGTCTACATAGGCATCAGACAGATATATTTTGCTATTGAACTACATCTTGAGAATGCATACTTATGCCCCCTACATTTCTACATACAGTGTTTAGAGTTACTACCCCACACCAATGTCACAGTCTGATGAATTGGAAAATAAGTCTGATTCCAGCCATTATGCACCACTGAAAAAAAATCACATTTTGTGAAAGCTATTTTTTTTTTAAACGTCCTGCATCTTCTTTCAGATATGGACAATAACGGTTTATAATTTTGCTTAGGTGGGATGAATATGCCCCTGAAGATCATGGAAGAAGTCATGTTTATCAGTACAAGTCAAAGACACCATATGCTGAATGGCAGTTTGGGTGGAGTCCAGATTAAGTAAACACACACTGGGTCATATAGAGCAAGAGGGATGCAAGATTAATATTTACAGCACACGTTGTGATTCAGAACCCTGTCTTCACACCACTGAAATACTTTGCAAGCTCAGTTTTGGCTGCAGGTTACAAAACAAATGTCAGATTTGCATTTAATGTGGTTTCTATTAATGACATGTGAAACAGGATATTGCATGTTTGTAACTAGGTACCATTACATATAATTCCATGTGCATATGAAGTTCGTACACTCTAAAAAACGCTGGGTTGTTTTTTCAACCCAAATGCTGGGTTGAGACCGCTGGGTAAGTGTGTTGGGTTGTTTTAACCCAATTTTGGGTTGAAAATTGGTCTTGATCATAACCCAATAGCGCTGGGTTGAGAACGTGGACTTGAGAGAGAGCACGCACATCACGTCAACATCCGACGGCACAAATGCGAGAAGCCGCCATTTTCTCAGCCTGGATGAAGCGAGAAGCGAGTGAAAGACATTATGGTGAGTAAAGATAAAAAATGTAAAGTAATCATTCATTGTTTGTGTCCGGGAGTTTTTTAGGTTTCATGAAAGGCGGAAATATTCCGAAAATAGCTCATGTTGAAAAATACAGGGACGTGGTTTTCGCCTCAGAAACGGAGATCTTAACGGCCTAATTTTACTGAATGAAAGAGGTAACTTAACGTACTTTTATAACGTCCGTGAGTGTCTTATGTCATATATAGATAAGATTTTACAATATCTGCACTTTTTAAGGTGTTAATAGACGGTTATTAACACATGTATATGTTAATTCGTTACCTTATTGTTTGCGGTTAAACTGAATGTAGTTTCCTAAAGGAAAAAGGCGTTATGTAATAAATACTAGCATAATTATTTTTTTGAGGCTGATGAAGTTATAATTGTTTACAGTAATGTCTTGCATGTAATATTTCAGACTTGTTGAGCGTGTCTTTATTGTGCCTGCGCTGGGAGTTAAGGACAGCATCCTGCCTGTGTGTGAGGAGGAGGCGTTTTCTCAGCTTACCTCGGAAGAGAGGGAAAGACGGTTTTAAGGCAACCTTTAAGGCAACTAAGAGCAAAATAATGTTTCTTTGTTTTTTGTAGATGTTGAAAGCCAGAGACATAGGAGAGCATCATTCTTTTGAGATTGATGTAAGTTATTTTTTAACAATAACAATAATAAACAATAATAAATGTTTCTATTGTCTCCTGCCTGTTTATTTTACATTTGAATGTAACAACAATATGATTACGTGTTCATATTTTATGTAAACCATTGATGTCTGTGTTTTTCATTGCAGAACTCAAACCAACTTTGGAGTTGTCTGATTTGGAGAGTCATCATTCTTGGCCTTCCTTTCTTAAAGGAATAGTTCACACAAAAAATATATATTTACTTGCCTCATGTCATTCCAAATCTATAAGACTTTTGTCTGTCTTTAGAACACAAATTAATATATTTTAAATTTTCTCTCATAATTTTTTTGTTAATCCATTGAGAGTCTAGATAATCGGTATTTTCAAGCTTCATAAATACAGAGTTATTGTAGAAGTAATACATTCCAATATTTATATATGAATAAATCTTAAATAACATGATAGCGAACATGTCTGTTCAGAAGAAAATGGCGGTCTCCCAGACTTGCCAACAAAAAATAAGAGAATATTAAATATATTTATTTTTGTTCCAAAAATTTGCAGAGTTTGTATGGGTCTGGAACAACATGGGGAGAGTAAATTATGGCCATTTTCATTTATTGGTGAACTAACCCGTTAAAGAGCAGCCCTACACGTACATGTACATTTGTGAGGTATGTGAATGTCATGTCTTTTTTAATGTTTCAGTAAAGAAGAAGCTTTTTGAAAGCAATATATTTATTTAAACAATATTACATGCCCTCACACTAGTGCTGCCATTATTGCATTCTAGAGCGCTGTGGTAGACAGACATTAAACAACCACACAAAAAAACAGACTATTTACCTGTCCTTACTGATGTGGATGCACCTCTATCTGAAAATGGATAGTTTAACCAAATGTTAAATGCTTGTTCTGTGCTGTTTTGTAGAGTTTACACTCAGTCATTCAAACACATGCTCACATTCTTTCACACACATATGCTTCTGGTAAATGTTATAATATCAGTGTTAATGTTATGGTTTATTTGTGTAATCTCATGCCAGAATAGTTTGTAAAGAACTTAAATATTAGCTAATTGTACAATTATTGTATAATAGTGTTTTTGTATATTTTTATACAATATATACAATTTACCAAAAAGTCAATTTTGATCTTAAAAGTTATTCAACAAATGTTTAATGCTTCATTTATAAACTCTGTAGCTGTTAATGCCATATTCTTCTGCATTTCTTCTTAACATGCATGTTACTTTTTTGACTGTTTTCTCTTGTTGTTTTTAATAAATATTTACCTTTTGATAGTCATTCTTTGTGTGTAAAAGTGATTTTATAATGAACAAGACTTGTATGGTTAATATCTAGCTCGATTTGGGTTCATTTTAGCCTAGCAATGTAGTAATTTTAAACCATAAAAAAGCAACCCAGCATGCTGGGTTAAACATAATAACCCAAACTGTTGGGTTAAAATAACCCAGCGCTGGGTTCGTCCCTTTTTGACCCAGCGCTGGCTTAACAAAATAACCCAAATTGAGTTGTTTTCAACCCAGCAGTTTTTAGAGTGTAGCATCAGCGAACTTATTAATAAGTAAACAACATATTGAAGAATAGAACATATAATGTACTTTGTTCTCTGAGCTATGTCTGTGAAATTACACACAGGCAGATGGATGTATGCACACATTTTCTGTGAATTTCTTTGTTTTCTGTTGTGTTTGTGGAATTATTTTTATATTTTGTTTTGTTCCATTTCAGTCTATTATCTTGGTATAACTGATTTCAAATTTACCAGTGAATAAACAGAAACAAAATGATGAAACAAACTGTGACTGGACGCTTTACTTTTAAGTCTGAAAGTCTCAGTCTTTCTAATGTCTGGAATACACTACATGACTTTTAACAAATTTTAAAACCAAAAGCATAATTGCAGATTTGTATACATTACATTACTGAAGATTACAAGAATTTAAGATTAACTCTCACAGAAAAATGCATCTAGTTGCTAGGAGATTCATGACAAATAATGTAATATATATCACCTCCCTAGAGCTTGTCTGTCATCAGAACATGATGATGGCCCTGTCAGATTAGGACAAAAGACAGATCCAACACTGCTTCTTTCATGTTCACAGGTCTTAGAATGAAGTTGAGACAACAACATGTGATATTTCCATTTTCACATTGCAGAAATGAATCCAGGTGCAGGAATAGGCATCTGTGAAGGCTGAAAAGTGTGGAAAACTCCACAAAAAGGTTAGAAGAGAAACTCTGTATTCCAGGTTTATCTTCAAAGGAGATAAACAAGGAAAGTGAGAAGAGATCGGAGTTGGTTAGTCACTTCCTGCCAGGAAAAACATTGGGTTTGTGTTGATATCATGCTACTTATGCTGCATTCACGTGCTATCGGAATTATCATTAATGTGAGTTTCCTAGTCGGAAATTGGCCATATAAGGCCTCTCTAAGGCCGTTCATGTCCAATTTCTGACTAGGAAGCTCGTATTTACGATAATTCTGATAGCACGTGAATGCAGCATTACATTGCAATATTTTACTTTTGTACTAATTTTTTATTGTTCTTAATTTGTTTAAGGTGTCCACTTGTTTATATAGTTGGCAAACTGCCATTGCTCAAGGTGATTTTGATCAGTGCACAGATGGTACATCATTATAACCCTTAAAAAGATTATGACATTTTCTCCCCTTTTTCAAATGAATGTTTGGCCTTGTGGCACTTTATTAGATAAATAAGATGGACAGATATAATTCTCCTCATTTGTTGTATACTAGACAGGTTGCTCTATCTAGACTTGATTGAGCTTTCAATATTATTTCCTTTAGCATTAACTTGCACATATTTTTCTACTGAAGATTTTTACTTTCTTATAAATCCAAGCACAATATGAGACAACTTGTCTATGAAAAAAAAAAAAAAAAAATCCTTTTCCTTTTTGTCTGGTGTCAACAAGCTCTCACTCCAACAATAATATGGAGATAATAATATCTAAAATGGAGACAATTATTTATTGATCCAACTGTGCTGCCCAACACTTACAGTATGTCCTGTTTTACTGATAATTGTGTCACAATGTGGAGAGGAAATCCTTACAAACACTGTTTCTTAATTGCTTTAAGATGACTTTAGGGATGTATTCACACCAGGAAAGTCCGCTAGTTCACTTGCTTTGGTCCAGACCAAATACAACGTTGATTTTTTTGTTGTTTGGTGCGGTTCGCTTTCACACTGTCCTTTTTGCATGTTAACCAGAAATTGTAAACAAAACCACACGAGTGCTAAGGTCATCCGTTAATTGGAGAGAAATTATCAAGCAGGGAAAAAACAGGAAGTGCAAAAACAGGCTAATCATGGAGATCATTTCGTAGTGCAATTTTTATTATTTTACTGATTTGCTGTTATGAGATAAAAACGCAATATGAAGAAACGTATGAGCATCATATGAGACAATGTCATACGATGCTGTAATTATGACTTGCCAAAAATAAAATCTATAGATATTAAATACTTAAAGCATATCAAAATGTTGGTTTAAACATTTAACATAGATAAATGTGCGCTATAAGGCGCATCTCATTTGTGCGGAGAGTGGAATCTGAAGCGCGCTTGAGGACATCAGTGGAAACAAATTAAATATGCCATAATCGTTGCTCATAAAGGTAAGAATAATACATTGTTTGGAACTGTAAAGGGTCTACTTTTATTTGTGTGCACTCACAATATCAAGAAAACATTTCGCTTTTCTAAAATAAAGAAAACTAATAGGATGCGCTTGCAGTCCCGGTCTTAAACAGGAGCGCTTCACAAAAATGAACCAAAGCTGAGTGAATATTTTCCTTACAGACATGATGAATATATCTATAGAAAGCTTTGAATTACTACAAAACTAAATAATTAATATCTATAATTATAATATCTAATATCATTATAATCCATAAAGATGCATTTCTTTCTAAAGGCACTACCAATGAGATTGTTTTTTTTTACTTAATCTTTCATTTATTCATAAAACTCTAGTTTATTAATAAAAAAATAAAAATATCTCCTTACTATGACACGTTCATTGTAACTTTTGCTGGGGCTTTGCGGCAAGCTTTAGCCTATTTAGTGTGCTCGTGTCACGTTGCTGTGCGCCATGGTCATGAAAACGAATTTGCATGAAAAATAATTAGCATTGGTTTTTAAGAATTGCTGTTCGAAAACAAAGTGATTTAAGCTATTAAAATGCAAACAACAGCACTATATGCACGAGCTGTGTGTTTCTGAGCATGCTTTTCTGCAGTTGGGTCAGATCGAGGCCGGTTCATATTCACACCTTAAACGAACCGTTTCAGGTGTGAACCGACAGGGCCATCCCAATATGCATTTAACTTATGCCCAATATGCACTTACTTTCATAATGTATTCACCCACATATACGTATGTATATATGTATACATATAATGTCAATTGCCTTTGCAATGGGCAATTCTTGTTATGCAATAACAAGCATTTGCTAAAAGAGAGTAACATCAAGGGTCTCCTGTTTTTCTAGGATGAGAACAATCCATTTATATGGATTTTATAGATTATATGTGAGGTGACCCACAAGGTTATCCATTATAAAGAACTGAAAAAAGCACAAATGGGAAATTTGAAGCAATTCAATAATTGAAAGGCTAAGGCTGCAAGTATCTGAAGATAATATAACTATATGCTTGGACATTAACAATTTAATTGCTTTGAATTGCTAGATTTAAAGAAGAGATTGTTTTGAAGGATGCAGAACTGCGAGCCACAGTAACCAATCAAAACATTAGTAATTTAAACATATCAGTCGTAAAAGCAAAACAAAAGGGAAAAGTTTACTGTATATAAATCAATGCTTCTAGAATTCTAGAATGTATTATAATCCATTGGGACATAATTTGTAATATATGGATACTTTACTGTATACTGTATATTCTAAAACACTGAATAACTAGCTAGTAACTATAATGGAGATGTATTTCCAGGAATATGACATTGCACCATTTTCCATGATTGCAGTGAAGTGGCACAGGGAAGAGTGATAACCATTTTAACCACATCCTACCCACAGCAACAATAAAAAGAGGACTGCTTGGGCCCTCTTAGTGAGCCAAAAAGCAATCCCACACCTAATTGCAGTCTAATGTTGCTGTTCCAATTAAATATGCGAAAGAGACAAGAGACCAGGGCTTTCTCCACACTCAATACTACTTTTTCTAGCTGCAGCAGAAAATAAACCACGACACTGTTTTCTCCCAAAAGGATTGCAGTTGCATTAAAAGAGGTTCCCTGGAAGACACCTGACAGTCAGTAATGGAGAACCAAGGCCTGTGCCATTAATCTGTGATGATCAGGTTGAGAGTATGAGTCAGACATCTTGGTGATGTGCATTTGTGCTGGATATGCGACACAGACAACGTTAAGAAGCAGGCAGGGAAGAGTTTGATGAAATACATTAGTCATATTGGTGGTATTTACTGGTGCAGTATATCAACATACAAATTAAAATGAGTGGTACTTGTCTTTGAAAAAAAAATACAGGTTGAATATGCTTAAGGGTTTCTTGAAATTCTTAACCCTTTGCATGAATATAACGCTTGCCTCAGGAAACACCACTAATGAACTGAAATGTCATTAGTTTGACCTTCAGTCATGTTCAGACTGTTGACTGTTTATCTGTTCCTTATCTAAGGTCAAACCAAGAGTGCAAAGGCAAATGATAATAGAAAGGCAAATAAGCTAAAATCCTCTTCTAAAATCTTATCTGGTATAATGACTTGACATTCATGTTATATGCTTTCTAGATGACACCTGAACTAGAATAAAGTTTGGATGAAGTTTCATTTACATCTCTGTGTCAAGGAATACAAAGAAACAATTGGCTTGCATTTTTACTTTATAATCATTTTTTTGTGAAGAAGTACAATCACTCCTATTATGTTTTAGGCAGAAGAGTCTATATAGTTTCCTAGTATTCAGTCTGTATGTGTATTTTGGCCAATTTGACTGCTCAAGTTCTGGGGGTGGGACTAGGAAAGTGCTCCTTTTACATGTTTTTTATTTTATTTTATAAAAAAAAAAATATTTTGGTCAGTGTACCTTCTTCCTTCATGGCTTGGCTTTGCAAACGAAGATTTAGGAAGGACATCCACATCTTCTACAAGCACGCTGGTGGCTGATGAGGCCTATGCGGGACAGGCAGGTCCTGCCACAGTGGCTGCAGGTAAAGGTCTGGTCCAGGATGGGTGCTTTTCCTTCTTCTCATTATGTCCTCCTATACTGGCCTGGCAGGTGTATCTCTTCCTGAGATGGCCTGTTGCTGTGCGGCCGCGATCAGCTGCTTGTGTTGCTGCTTGGTGATCGATGCAGCAAGCAGTAAGGGACTTCTTCAAGGAGTCTTTGTACCGCTTTCGTGGTGCCCCGATGTTGCGGTATCCAGAGGACAACTCCCCATACAGCACAATCTTAGGTAGGCGGTGTTTCTCCATCCTGGAGACGTGCCCTGCCCAGCAAAGTTGCACCTTGAGGACCATGGCCTCGATACCAATGACCTCCGCTAACTCGAGGACTTCAGTGTTGGCAACGAAGTCACTCCAACGAATGTTGAGGATTGTTCGGAGGCAGCGCTGATTGAAACACTCGAGGAGTCTCAGGTGATGACGGTACGTGACTTTTTTGAGGTTGTTATTGTTCCAGACACATCCGTATAGTCTGCTGAATGCACTGTTTGCCTTGGCTAGCCTGTTATCAACTTTTTTGTTAATCTTGGCATCAGACGAGATCACGCTGATCACCTTCAGTTCTGTTTGTTCGATGGAAATGCTTGGTGGATGGAACTCTTTTTGTGGTGCGAGCTGATGCAGAACTTCCGTCTTCTTCAAGCTTACTTTAAGGCCAAAGATCTGAGCAGTTTTTGCAAAATAGGATGTGATTAGCTGCATAGCTGCCTCTGTGTAAGCAAGGAGGGCGGCATCATCAGCAAACAGCAGCTCCTGGATCAGTAGCTCCATGGTCTTTGTGTGGGCTTGCAGACACCTCAAGTTGAACACGCTCCCGTCAAGACGAAAACGGATGTATATGCCATCAGCGTTGTCGAGGTCCTCTGTGATCTGCTGGAGCATCATGCTGAACAAAATGGTGAACAGTGTGGGGGCAAGAACACAGCCCTGTTTCACACCATTTGCAATAGGGAAGGGCTGCGAGAGGTTGTTGCTATGTCTGACTTGTCCAAGCTGGCCTTCATGGAGCTGGATGATCATGGTGAGGAACATTGGTGGGCAGCCTAGCTTTTCCAGAATTTTCCAAAGTCCCTGCCTGCTCATGGTATCGAATGCTTTTGTCAGATCCAAGAAGGTGACGTACAGCGCTTTGTTTTGTTCCCGGCACTTCTCCTGAATCTGCCTCAGGACAAACACCATGTCTGTGGTTACCCGGTTGGCTCTGAAGCCACACTACACATAGTGTACCTATGGTGGGGTGAAAATGTTTTTCCCCCTTCCGTTTTTTTGTGTGTTGTTTTTTTGTGCATATTTGTCACACTTAACTGATTCTGATCATCAAACAAATTGTAATATTACACAACAATAACCAGAGTAAATCATGCCACAGCATCTCAATTGCATTTATGTCCGGACTTTGACTTTGCCACTCCAAAACCTTAATTGTATTTTTCTTCAGCCATTCAGCGGTGGACTTGCTGGTGTGTTTGGGATCATTGTCCTGCTGCATAACCCAAGTGTGCTTGAGCTTGAGGTCAGGCCCCAGACCATCACACTACCAATAGCATGTTTGACTGTTGGTATGATGTTCTTTTTATTAAATGCTGTATTGGTTTTACACCAGATGTAACGGGACATGCACTTTCCAAAAAGTTCAACTTTTGTCTGAAAAAAAAACTTCAACTTTTATCAGTCCACAGAATATTTGCCCAAAAGCCTTGGGGATATTCAATATATATTTTGGCAAATGTGAGACAAGCCTTTTTGTTATTTTTGGTCAGCAGTGGCTTTTGCCTTGTATCTCTCCCATGGATGCCGTTTTTGCCCATTCTCTTTCGTATTGTTGAATCACTAACACTGGCCTTAATTGAGGCAAGTGAGGCCTGAAGTTCTATAGATGTTGTGTTCTGGGTTCTTTTATGACCTCCTGGATGAGTCGTCATTGCGCTCTTGGAGTAATTTTGGTAGGCCAGCCACTCCTGGGAAGGCTCACCACTGTTCCAAGTTTTCTCCATTTGTGGATAATGGCTCTGACCGTGGTTCACTGGAGTTCCAAAGCCTTAGAAATGGCTTTATAACCCTTTCCAGATGGAAACATGTTAACTATTTTGTTTCTCATCTGTTCTTGCATTTCTTTAAATCGTGGCATGATTTGTAGCCCTCTAAGCATGCTTCAACAGGTCAACAGTAATCAGGCCTGGGTAGTGAAATTTAACTCAGCATTCTAAAACAATGTGGTTAATCACAGTTCTTTCATGATTTAACAGGAGGGGATAATTATTTTTTAACGAAGGGCCAGGTAGGTTTGGACAGCTTTTTTTCCCTTAATAAATTAAATCATAATTTAAAAACTGCATTTTGTATTTACTTGCATACATTTTGTGTGATATTAAAATGTGTTTGATGATCTGAATCTTTTAAGTGTGATAAATATGCAAAAAAAATATATAACAGGATGGGGGAAATACCTTTTCACAGTACTTTATGTGTCATATTGACATCTGTGGCCATTTAATCATGTCTTGCTGTTCTGTTTATGTCCAGCACAATGAGTGGCAACATTTTTAAAACTGAATATCAAGGTAATAGTAAGACATTACTTTTTGTGTCTTTAGAATGTAGAATTGCATTGCAAAAGTACTGTTTGCACCACTTCTATGACATCAGTCACAGTCAAATTTCCTGTTCTCATCTAATCAAATGCAAATGTCCACGTTGATACCGCTACTCCCTTTGCCAAGCGTCTGACTTTCACAATAATCCAGGGGCATTAACACACAGCCCTTAATTTCACTGTTGTCTTCTACACACTGTGTTGCCTGGCCAATTAGGTTTGGAAAAAAATAAGAAAAAAGACTTCAAAGGGTGAAAAAGAACACTAAGGTACAATAAACAGGCCATGTACTGGAGCTGCAGGTGTCCACACAATGTCACTGGCGGGCTCATTGAACTCTTAATTAGAGACAACAAATTGCCTCCTGAATTATAAGAGCTTACAGGAGCCCTTCTCTACTGCTCTTCTATTGCACCGAATGTTACATTCTATTAAGACAGTCTTGAAAAACATATTTAAGTATGTAAAATGTTGTCTGTCCTGGAAATGATTAGGAGTTCATTCCTACTCCAAAAAATTATATTAAGGAGGATCATTCATGTGAATAGAAGGAAGTAGTATAGCTGAAATTAAAAGGCATTTATATACCATGAATGTAGACCAGGGGTGTCCAGTCCACTCTGAAAGCGGTCCAGAAAATGAACATGGAGTAAAAAAAAAACATTCCAAGAAAATATGAAAAACATATTTCTTTCATAGAAAAACGTTGAGAAAATGGTCGCAGATTGAACATGTTGGAGGAGGCTTGCCAGACAATGCACCCAACGCAGAACCTGTTCATAATTAACCGGCTAATCAAGGTCTTTACCAGGGATTGACATTACACCCACCAAATACGGGGGATTTCAGCAGTGGCGGGTAAAATGGTCACTTCTACAGTAACAGAGCTCAACATTAATGCTTGTGTGGGAAAGTGTTTTTTTATTTTTTATTAATACATTATAAGATTTTGATATGAAAGATGACACATACATTTAATGCAGCTAGGGAAAATGCACTTTATATAAAAAAATTACAATGACCTATAAATAATATAAATAAATAATACAAAAATGACCTGAAAAATCTATTTAAATACATTTTAGCATGTAACTTCAGTCATATAAACGTAATTTCCTAGTAACAAAATTGTGGCCAGTGAAAATGCTGAGTGGCTAGTAATTTTAGAAAACCACTAGCCACAGTGGCTGGTGAGCAAAAAAGTTAACCTCAAGCCCTGGTCTTAACTATAACTAAAAACTTCCAGCAGGAGTGTTGGAGCTAAATTCTGTCAGCCCAACAGGAGCAGGATTTAACACACCTGTTAAATGTGACTTTCTCAAGTACAATATTCCTGGTCCACTGACTACCCCTTAAGAGGCTGATTAGAATTATGTTTAAATCCTAACTCTAGCTTTAACCCTAACCTTAGCCCTAGACTATATTGGCTGATAAAAAAGTTCTTCCAGGACAAAGAAGGTTGAATAAGAAATGTTGAGAAGTCGGCGCCGACAGCCTTGTGGGCAGCGCACTGACATATGGCACACTTCGGGTATCCCGAGATCGAATCCTGCCTCGTGGAACCTTTCCCGTTCCCCCCATCTCTCTCTCCCACTCACTTCCGGTCACATCTATACTGTCCAGTCAAAAAATAAAAAAATACCCCAGAAAAATGTTTTGAAATCCTGGGAAACTAGAGGATCCATGATTTTGAGTGCATAGACTCTTGATGAGTAGGAGGAAGAGAAACTGCTAAAATGAGACAACAAAGAGTTCCGACAGAAGTGTAGCAGGGATCATGGATGGAGCAAGGTTGCAGTTGAAAACAAGATCAAGTTGGATCACTGTCTGTTGATTCACCAGGGACTTGGAGCATCAATATGGACATGACATCACCCGGAGGGACAGGTGGAACACTGTTTTCCAAAAAGAGTTCCCAGTTCATCATGTGTCTGAAGGACTAGAGGAGATATTTGAAAAAGACAAGATCCGAATTGATGTCATGAGTGACAGTGACATAATAGAATTTAAACATTTGGTCAATGAGTGACAATGGCATAATATAACTTAAACATTTGGTCAATTTTTCCGAAGTGAGAAACTGAGTTTGGCATGTTTGCCAGATGGGGACGCTTGTACCTCTTCCACAGAACAAGGCCTTGGGGAAAAATAGAAAAATAAAAGATGAAGAATGTGGCAGTAGTGGTTTTCAATGTGATCCACTAAACAGTAAGATGAGAAGATATGTGACATATTAAGATGTTTGTTGGGGTTGACAACTCCAAACTTTGTAATGATAAACCTAAATAAAAATGTAGCATACACCCGTAGACTCCTTTACTTAGTCACTCGGTCATAACATCTTAGACACTCTGCCTTAGTCGTATAGCTGCTTAGGCAAGCATCACCTTACAAATTATATTTTAGGGTAAAACGTGTGCATCTATTGTCTTAGCAACGTGAATGATACCTCAAATCATACAGCTTGTTGAGGCCACTCCTTTACTATTCTTTTTATATGTGATCAGTGACTTGTGATTTTCAGATAGTAGGGTGAAACAAAGTGAAAAGAAAAACACATATTTACATCTACAGACAATTAATATAATAGAGACTTGATGGTGGGTTAGTTTTTTACTTGAGTCAGTAAGCAACCACCTCGCCACACCTTAGCAACAACCATGTGATTATGCGGACATAAAATGAAAGAGTCCATTACAGTATGGAACGATTAAGCTATTTTAAACATGCATACAAGCTTGTAGATTTCAGTGCACTGAGCTGTGGCTCATCCTGCATAATTGAGTCATTTTGTACTGATTTGTTGTATGTTAATTTGCCCTTATACATATTTCCTAAATATGCATGAGCTGTCAAACAATACTTAAGTGGAATCTGAAATAGCTCCTAATTAAGAATTAAAGATGAGGAAAAGTGAGGGGTGTCAATGAGCAATTCATTCATTTACATTATGAGTGATGCCTTCATTTCCAAGTAATTAGAGCATTTTAGTAGCAAAGAAAGCCCTGCTAGTGGAATTGCCATCAACCTACTGAAATTGCTGAAGCTTCACCCCATTCACAACGATAAACTGTTGAGACGAATCAAATCATGAACTGTATTATGCAAACTCAAACAAAACCTAAACAAACCTCCCATGCAGGGTAAACAGCATAAGACGTCTACAACAAATTAGGAACAAACTAATATGATAAGCTCTATTTGCACATTTCCATTTCATGCACAGTGCCATGTTATGCCAAAATTATGCCAATGTCTTTGAGAATGATTTACACAATCTTTAAAATTCCCCGCACTTTCAGGTGAAATGTCCACAAGAGGCACTCTTCTCTCTCCATTGCAGATGTGGGTTTATTAAGCCTTAAATGCATGGATGTTTCGCCAATCATTATTACATATTTGGGTCTTTAGCGAACCAGACCATTTATATCCAACACGGACAGATCAGAACTGCTGCATTAGGATATAACTCTCCTGATATTTTAACAACAATCACAAAATAATAAAACAAAGTATATTTAGTTACTTTTTGAAACTCAGGCTCAAATTTGAAAGCAGAAAGGGCTCAATTTGAGCAGATGACTTTACATCACTGTCACCATCACAGCGCATATCCCCAGTACATTCAGCATTTGGCTCATATTCCCGATTTCAACCATATTCTCATTTCCAATGACTTCAAATCCAATATTTGGATCGCTGAAAGCTTAGTCACCACATCCAACATCAAATGACAGTGACACTTACATTTCATTGTGTACAGTAATTGCTCTGCAGTAAAGCCATTCAAGCCATTTCGTTTTTTGCTGATAATATACTTTTGTTTTATGTCATGTGGTAATTATGAGTGATGCATCACGTCATCGTTGTCTATCAAACAACGCCACCTAAAGTAATAAAGGGGCTATATATAGTCTCAGGAAAATCTCATTTTTCATGGTATCTTCTTCAGATCTGAAATTTAGACATGTGACTTTCAACCCATTACTTTTCTGGATTGCTCAATTACTTATTTTATGTATTTTTATATGAAATACAATTATACTTTTTTTAATTCAGTGTGGTACACTTTTCAAGGCACTTCAGTCTCTATAACTTTTTATTTTTTTAAGCATTATTAACTCTGGATTATGGATAGTAAAGCCCAAAGTGTCTTCTTTGCAAAGACACCAAAATTGTGTGTGTAGCACACTGAAGTTTGGTACGTCTTTTTCAACTGTGAGTCCCAAAATCTCAAAATGGGGAGTGCTGGCTAACAGGTTAAAAGCACGTGCGGTGGAACCGGCGTCAGCTTTCTGACATTCAGCAAGTGCTCTGTGTTTGTGTAAAATCATTCTCGTTTATGAGTCTTATTTGGTGTTGTCTGTCCTCATAAGCTCATCAGGTCTAAAGACAAAGCATAAGGGTGAAAGCAGATCACGCTACAGGCTGCTTGGGAGCGAATCACGCAGAATCCAGCAGCAGGGTGCATAAGGCATAAGGATGAAAGCAGATCACGCTACAGGCTGCTTGGGAGCGAAGCATGCAGAGTCCAGCGGCAGCTGCACTCGTGGGATTCGCAAGTCGATCTGGCGGAGGGAATGGAGACGGGCGAGTCCCTATCTTCTTCCTCACCCGCCAGATCTGGGATCAGAAGCACGTTCTGCGGTTTCTTCCCCCCGGGTGAGGGCCCGCAGCTTCACCTCTCTTCCTCTGAGGGGGTTGATGTGGTGAGCGTCGATGAGGATTCACCCCCTCAATCGCCCCAGTATGAGGAGCTGTTGGAGGTGGTAACTCGTGCCGTGGCCAAATTAAACATTGATTGGCCCGCCAAGAAACAGACCAAGCCGCAGAAAAGCAAGTTAGATGAGCTTTCTGCGGGCAAGGCTACCACCTCCATGGTGAGTGTCTGCACACGATGGCTGTGTTACAGGCATACCAAGCCAACCTGTTGAAGGAGTTGGATGTGGGCGAGGAGATTAAGTCTGAGGATATCTCAGAACTTAGGCGAACTGATGATCTGTCTCTGCGCGTCACTAAGGAGACTGCTCGTGCTATAAGGCGCTCCATGGCAGCTATGGTGGCAGCAGACCCTGCTAAGGCTGACCCTGTCCGATATGAGAGAAAAGGACAGAGTCTGCCTTATGGACGCCCCGCTTGTGCCATCTGGCCTGTTTGGTGACCATAAGTTAATTATATTGAGTTTCTACAATATAAATCTATTTTAGAAACTTAATTTCCTGTAAAGTTGCTTTGCAACAATTGTATCGTAAAAAGCGCTATACAAATAATCTTGAATTGAATTGAACTTAAACATATACTTGAACTTGACGTAAGTATACTTAATAAAATAAACTTAAAGTATACTTCTTTTTTTTGTGCCAACCAACAACAGAGCATCCGATCTTAGCTTATATTTAATCTCAATCAATCTTTATCATGTCACACTTTTCTGGTTTCTGTAGTTAATTTAATGAAACCAAAAGCAGAAAACAAGTGAAGAGAACATGTCAGTTAACATTGTTCAACCATTGCTACCTTAAAGAAGCTATGTTTTAACACAGTGTTTCTCAACTGGTGTTTCCCAAAAGTGGGTTGCGAGACCGTTCTGAGTGAGTGTACGGCCAAAGAAACGACATAAAAAAACACAAAAAACAATTCTAAATGTTTTTTCTGATGCAAGACTTTTACTTTTAAAGACGTGCATGAAAGCTTTTGACACGTCTGTCAGATGCAGTTTAAGTAAAGAGTGCCTGAGAAAAATGCGCAGTCCCGATTCAGCATCTGCGGTCAGATGATATGTTGACAGGTTTATCTGTCCTGCCAGATGTCATACCGTGTTCATAGCGCACACTCTTCTATAGCACGTGCTGCGAACGCGGCGCCACGCTGTATGTCACTTCACTAAAGCGCAGAAACTACGAGCATGCAACGCCTGAAATAAAAGTACAGTGCCGATAAATAACATAACTGGTACCGCGTATGTAAATGACTGTGGTGGCTCATACCAACTTAATTGTATTAACAACAACTAGTTTTGGACTGCTATTTAATAACCTTAATTTATAGGCTGTTTATTCATAATTAACAGTCTTAACTTAATTAAACTTAAATTAAATAAATTTGCTTAGTTTTTTTTTCTATGAAGAGTAAATTAGCAAAAACCGATAAACGGCACTTTAAAAAAAATGGCGTGTATTATTCTCCACATATAGCGCGATCTGAACCCCTAAACAGAAAAGCCGGTACTGTCCACTTTCAAGTCATCGTGAGTTCACATTTTACTGCAGAAGCAGACAAGCACCCTTGTTGTTTTTGAACAGAAGCCGATAAGTCCATTCTAGTGAATGAGCATGCTGTATTCAGGTCAGGTGACAAGGCTACTTTCACGTTAAAAAGACGTGCTAGCTGAGAGGAGTTTCGTTAAAGCTGACTAAAAGTGATCGAGGATGGATAATTTCGACGAACTTGATGAACTTGTGATATCTTTTTCAGGGAGAAAAAAGAAAATAAAAGCTTTAACGTTTTCACGGAGCCTTGCAAAAGCACCACATTACAATGGTGAGGGAAAGCTCAGTGTATTGTGTGTAATTACATCCATACAGTTTATGATCACAACAACAACAACGTATGTCAGGGATCTACATTGTCATCTGAGGAGATTACAAAGATTAAACGAGTGTTTTTTTTTTTTACTTTGAAACATGATATGTGGAGTTATCTACTTTTACCAAAAAACGACTGTTGGAGTTATCTGCTTTTGCTATAAAACAAACGTTAAAAAACATACATTCAATGAACTTTAATTTCGTAAATTACTTAATCAAAACAACCCAATTGCAGTTTATCGTTTTTTGCCGATATAATATATATATATTTATATAGTTTGTTAAAAAACAAAGCATATTTATTGGGTTTAGTGTAGGGGTGTCAAAATTAATAATTTCTACGGTGCATCGCGATGCAGACAAGGACGATTCGGTATCGGGTCAGTAATAGACCATAACCGATTATAATGTACTGAAGCTTTTCTGACGTAATTTGTCGCATACATGATTTGTCGCGGAAGCATACAATGGCAGAGGGAGGCGAGACGCGAATGCGCGTACAATAAAAAAATGCTCCAACTACTTCAAAAGCCGACATCTGGCTTTTATGAACAGCCTGGAAAGCATGACCTGGAGAAGACAAAATCAGCGGTTCTCAACTCCAGTCCTCGCGCCCCTCCCACCCCCACCCCCAATCCCACTCTGCATATTTTGTATGTTACTCTTATCACTTCAGACATGCAAAATATGCAGGGGGGGCGCGAGGACTGGAATTGAGAACCGTTGGTGTAAATCATGTCACACACAAATAAAATATGCTGGGAGTAATACAACTAACTTGAGAAACCACATCAGCCGTTTTCCCCCTGTGCTCTTAACCCTGTCAGTGCCAAGTATTTAGTATTTACTTTTGTGTATTTGTTCTAAATTCTCCTGTTGTCTTCTGTGCCCAGACTTAGTTTTGTTTGATATTTGATATAAGAAGCGTGTTTTCTTTGAGCAGGTAAAATTAAAGGTGCAGTTCATATATGCTGTATTTATTGACTCGCTTTATTTATATACACAATTCATTTCAACTTCTGCTTGTATTTAAAAACAGAAAAACACAACAAACAAAACAGTTGACAAAATTGTATACATGTGAAGTAAAATTGAAAACAAAAAAGCACGATTGAGGATGCAGTGGTTGGAAGAACATCGTCAATTCACCATGATAAAATTTAAAATTGCATCGTAATATAGAATTGAACCGAATCGATGACATGATAATCTTAATCGAACCAAACCGTAAGATCAGTGTAGGTTCACACCCCTAGTTTAGTGGGTTGTGGCTTGATGACCATGGGAATACGTGGTTCCCAAGGCCAAACCAGTTGAGAACCACTATTTTAACAGATCCAACATTGAAAATAAAAAAGTAAATAAAAATAAATTGTTGGTGTAACCCAGTGGTTTTCAAATCTGTCCTGCAAGCAGCCCTGCCCAGCTCATTTTGTATGTCTACCTTATCAGACACACCTGATTCAACTCATCAGCTCATTAGCATTGACTGCAAGAACTGAATTTGGTGTGTCTGACAAGGGAGACATACAAAATATATGTATCAAGTGTACAATACTTTGCAAACATTTCAATAAAAAAACAAAGATAATGCCAAACTGCCACTATGTAAACCACTGAGAGACTATAGAAAATTGTCATTGTGTGTTACTGGAAATTAAAATAATATAAAAATCAATAAATAAAAAAGTATTTGAAGTATTACCTTAAATTATCTTAAAGGGTTAGTTCAACCAAAAAAATTGAAATGCTGTCATTAATTACTTAACCTCATGTTGTTCCAAACACGTAAGACCTCTTCGGAATCACAATCTTCGGAACACAAATTAAGATTTTTTGATTTATCCCGTGAGCTCTCTGACCCTCCCATAGACAACAAGGGTCCAAAAACATTACATGCAAGGACATCAAGGTCTCCAAAACATAAAAAAAAAAAAACCCATCAAGGAACATATCCATGTAAAATAATCCATGTGACACCAGGGGTTCAACTGTAAATTTATGAAGCTACGAGAATACTTTTTATGCACGAAGCAAATATGTTATACATTGGATATGTTGTCTACATTGTTTGCGCTTTTATCTGAACGTAAACAACATATCCGTGTGATGCATCTGACACAGAATAGCATACGTTGTTTACGTTCAGTGGATACTCTCCAAAATTGTGCGAGGGTGATGCGGAGGAGACAAATAGTTGAATAAAGTCGTTATTTTTGTTTTATTTTGTTCTCAAAAGTATTCTCGTAGCTACGTAAAATTACGGTTGAACCCCTGATTTCACATTGATTATTTTATCGGTGTCCTTGCTATGTTTCTGTACCTTGATCATGTAAGGATCATTGCTGTCTATGGGAGGGTCAGAGAGCTCTCAAATTCAATAAAATAATATCTTAATTTGTGTTCCGAAGATGAACGGAGGTCTTACAGGTTTGGAAAAACATGACAGACTTTTCATTTCTGGGTGAACTAACCCTTTAATTCATATTTAATTCAGATGTACTCTTTCATTATTGATTACACTTTTAAATTTGCAAACATTATTTTGATCTGTTCTGTTCACATAATAATGTTGATTATTGCATCAGCTTACAAATATTATAATAATTAATATTAAGTTGTAGTAACTTAATTAAACGTTCTAGGATTATTTTATGCAGGAAATTAAGCAGTGGATTTTTAAGTTCAGCATGGGACTGGATAAGGATAATAAATGTTGAAACTAATTGTATTTGTTTTTAGGAAAGGAAAGGCCTATAGTATTTAATGCTGTTTAAGTTTATATAGAAGATTTTGTAGCAAAATAAACACTTTTCATTCTGTACTTCATGTACTGCTTAACACAGAGCATGTATATACAATAATAAAGCTCAACATAATACCATGATTTTTTTATCAGTTTATTTTGCTAACCATGAAACAATAGGCCCATGGCCTACATTACATTTTTAACTGGCATGCACTACTCCGATCGGTCTGCTCAGAGCCGTACACACACAAGTCACACACACACACACACACACACACACACACACACACACACACACACACACACACACACACACACACACACACACACACACACACACACACACACACACACACACACACACACACACACACACACACACACACACACACACACACAGAGTAACTCTAAAGACCTTGATTAGCTTGCTAAGGCATCTTTGATTAGGGCTGGAGCTGAATTCTGCAAGGCAGTGGCCCTTCAGGGCCAGATTTGAAGAACACTGCTGTAACCCGTCAGTCGTTTTGGGTCTGACATTGATGCACTACTGCAAAATATTCAGGGACTGTAGCCAGACAGCCATGTGAATATAAAATGCAGATTCTGGCAGTCTCTGCTTTTCTGGTTGCGTGTTTATGGTGTACCTCGGAAATAGGCTGCAGGCTACAAAACAATGGGGTATCTCAATGTTGGCTTCACAAAGAATACAAGAAGAGCGTTACAGCGGGAAATGGGACTTTTACAGGAGGTGTCTATGAGGACAGTGTTCATCCACTCCAAAGGGAGTGCAGAAGCCAACTAGTGAATGACAGCAGTTGAAAAAAGGGCCCTACTGTGAAGAAAGTGCAATGAAGTCATGTGTGAGAGAAAGTGTTGGAATACATCAACAACAAACTGTGAGGGTTATGGCAGTGTGGACGGCTGACCAACTTTGGTTAGACCTTGATCCTGTTCATATTTCTCTTTTCTTATTCATTCCTAGGTGATGAAGCAAACCAAAAAATTAATAAATAATAAATAAATACAAAATTGCATTCAAAAGGGTCATACTTGCCAAATGGATAAAGGTTTGACTTGGGCCAGCTTGCTGTGCTGTAGTGTGGAAGGGACATTGTGTGCACTCACACAACAGAGTAGACCACAGCATCACAGGAAGTGAGCGGGACACATTTCTGAGGCCTGGCTCTGTGCATTTGTTCTTGAGTGTGCTTGATGTTTCAGAGTAAAGGACTAAAAATGTGTGTGTGTGTGTGTGTGTATGTGTGGTGTGTGAGAGAGGGGAGGGGGGGGGGGGGGGTGGAATGGCGTGTGACAGTGATCGGAGAGCTTGAGAAGAGAAAGAGCACAAGGGAGATGCAGGGGAGAGGTGGGAAACAGCACATAAATCCAAGGTCTCTCCTTAATCATTATCATTCAGCTGTCAGTGGGACTCCGGTCTGAGCTTGGCCCTGGACCGCCAGATCCCAGCCCCATCTGCTCCCAATAAAACCCAACAAATGCCTTAATTTGAATAAATGTCCCATATCTTTTAAATTCTTTAGCTTTTTGCAGCAGGCAAAAAAATACCACGGATGTGACAGCTTTTATTTATTTTTTTACCTTTTAAACATAAATAATTACACACTAATCAGCTAATAATTTGAGATACATCAAATTCAAGTGCTGAATAAAAAGGCTCATATTAACAAACAAAAACAAATTCACAGGAAATGATTCAGGTTTAATCATGTTTCAAGTAAACAAAATATTTCCACATCGTGACGTAGACATGTGGGGTGTGTTTGAATGAGCCATTTTAGGCAGCATGGCAGAGTCTTAACTTTGATAAAGAATATCTCTTTGGTTTTGAGACTTTAGTCTTTGCAACTTCATGGATCTTATCTACACAGCAAATTTCTGGAGTTGAAAAATCAGGAGTTAGGCAAAAAAGTGTGAAAGAGTTAGATTTCTGGAGTTTATTTTTTAACTCTGACTACAGTTTGTGTTATGGGATACTACCTGGCGGTGTTTTATTTTGGAGTTCATTAATTGGTGTTCAGGAGCGTGTTTTAACACCACATCTGGAGTTAAATGTTGAGAAGTGCGCCACGACCCTGGTTCTGCAGCACAAAGGATACTTCGTCGTGAGGTAGGTAAAAACGCGTATTTATATACAAATACTATTTCAAAATGTTCGATATTTTCTGAAAGAAACACGTTTTGTCGTAGCTGTTACGTTATATACTGTGTACTAACGTCAATGATTGTGGCGAACTTGGTGTTGAACGTAACTCGTTGTTTCTCTGTTTTTCCGAGCATGTGTTTTGTGCAGGCTTTTTTTTTTGTCGACGTGAACGAGCTAACATTGGCTAATGTCTTTCCATTCGCCGTGTCTCTGAAAATGAGTGTTTTGCCGTCAAATTGAAGTGGTGACTCAGCTCAAGAAACATCCTGTTCAGCTTCCATAAACTAATGCCGACGAGGTAATATCTTTTATCCAGTAATGCAGCCTGTCTCTCAGCAGATAGCCTTATGTTTTACATACGTGGTTACTAAACTGCAGTGTCTACCCTGGCTATAGTTTAGCCATGAAAGTGTAACGTTAGGCCTGCAATCTTTTGAATTGTAACAGCTATGATAAATACGTTTTATTCGTGACCCACGAGAGTGCGTGGTTTTCAGCTTAAATATTTTTTTGCATTCTCAATCACACTAACATTAGCTGTTATCTTAAATTACATGTTTTCTCTTTAATGTCAGGTCACGACTTTGATAAAAGTGCAACGTGGAGGGAAGAAGTATGTAAAACTGGAAGAAGTTTGTTTCTCAGATTTTCTCAGTACAGGTGAGTTATATGTTTAGTATTCAGTTAATAAAGAGTAAGTGACAGTAATTTTGCAATTTCTTTTGTAAATAACATGTTGATGTTTATGGCTTTTCAATCTGTCCTCTCTGTCTGTGGTTCCCTCATGCTTCAAAAAATTCAACCATTGTGCCCATACCAAAGAAAAAATAAAATCACATGCTTGAATGACTGGAGGCCCGTTGCTCTGACACCATCTTCAGCAAGTGTTTTGAGAAGCTTGTCAGAAGACTACTCTGCTCTGTGCTGCCTGCTTCACTGGACCCACTACAATTTGCATACCGCAGTAACCGTTCCACAGACGATGCTATTGCCTTCACCCTGCACACTGCTCTCTCCCACTGGACAATAGAACACCTATGTGAGGATGCTGTTCGGGATTATAGTTCGGCATTTAACACCATAGTGCCTGCCACACTGGTTGCGAAGCTCCAGACTCTAGGACTGAACAGATCTCTGTGCAGCTGGATCCTGGACTTCCTGACAGGCAGAAGTCAGGTGGTCAGAATGGGCAACAACACATCTCTCCCTGATCCTCAACACTGGGTGCACCGCAGGGTTGCGTCTCAGCCCACTCTGTACTCCTGTACACACAGACTGTACAGCAACCACAGCTCCAATGTCATCGTGAAATTTGCTGATGACACACGGTGATGAGGCCTGATAACAGACAACGATGAGAACGGCCTACAGAGAGGAGGTGAGCACCCTGACTAAATGGTGTCAGGAGAACCACCTCTCACTCAACATCGACAAGACCAAGGAGCTGGTGGTGGATTACAGGAGACAGAGCAGAGAAACAACACCCATCACCATCGACAAGACACCTGTGGAGCGGGTGAGCAGCTTTAAGTTCCTCGGCGTTCACATCACCGAGGATCTCACATGGTCTGCTCACAGATGCAGTGCTGAAGAAGGCACATCAGCGTCTTCTTCTGAGACGGCTGAGGAAGTTTGGAACGAGCCCCAGAATCCTCAGGTCCTTCTACACCTGCACTGTGGAGAGCATCCTGACCGGCTGTAATCGCTGGTTTGGAAACAGCACCGCTGGCAACCGCAGGGCTCTGCAAAGGGTCGTGCGAACTGCGCCACATTGTTGGAGGTGAGCTTCCCTCCCTCCAGGATATCTACACCAGGGCGGTTTGTAAAGGAAAGCCGGAGGATTATCAAAGGACCAGCCACCCGTCCCACAGATGCTCTCTCTGTTGCCCTCAGGGTTTCCGCAGCATCCGATCCCGCACTATCCGACTGAGGGACAGCTTTTTCCCTCAGGCTATCAGGCTAATGAACAGTCACAAATAACTCACCTACATCACACTCCCACTCACACAACATGCCATGCACTGCACTTTAATACAGTTCAACTGGACTACACGCACACACTGCACTAACACAACCTATCTGCTATCACTGGAGACCATACAAATGCACATCACGACACTGCATATGCATTAATCTGTTGCCACTGTGCACAACTATCTGCTGCTCAACCAATCTGCTGTTAATTTATTAATCTGTTGCACCTTCACATTATTAACTATGTATAGACTACATAATGTATAGATAGTGTACATAATGTAGATGTGCCCATACGGTGTATAATGTGTAGTTGATAATTAAGTATGTCTTTATAGTACACTATGTGTACTGAGTATATGTATGTGTATTTTGCACATTGTCTTCTGTACAGTCTGTAAATATGTACTGTCCAATGTAAATTGTTGTTTTTTTTGCACTGTCTTGAGCACGCTCATAAGAATTTCACTCACCAAGGCACTTGTGCTGTGGTGATGTGACAATAAAAGTGATTGATTTGGTGTAGTCCAGCAGTTCTGATACAAAGAATACAACATTGAAAGTCACAGATGACCATTGCATAGAGTGGATGAGGATGTCTT
>CM049808.1:6998618-7050429 GCA_027422405.1 Ptychobarbus kaznakovi | reverse complement strand
ACTACTGGGTGCTCCTATAGTTCTTTGGAACTGATGGCTTCAAAAACAGTATGGCGTGACGAAAAGGTGAGAAATTTACCAAGAAAAATGCATGGTGCCTACAGTGAAACATGGTGGTGGCAGTGTCCTTATGTGGGGCTGCATGAGTGCTGCTGTGTCGGGGAGCTGCATTTCATTGATGGCATCATGAATTCACAAATGTACTGCTCTATACTGAAAGAGAAGATGCTACCATCACTCCGTGCCCTTGGTCGTCGTGCACTTTTCCAACATGACAATGATCCTAAACACACATCTAAGGCCACTGTTGGATTTCTGAAGAAGAACAGGGTGAAAGTGATTCAGTGGCCAAGTATGTCTCCTGATCTGAACCCAATCGAACACCTATGGGGAATTCTGAAGAGACAAGTTGAGCATCACTCTCCATCCAGCATCCAACTCTAAAAGAGGCCATTCTTGAAGAATGGAAAAAGATAGATCTGGCAAAATGTCGCCAACTTGTTCATTCCATCCTAAAGACTTGGTGCTGTCATTAAAAATCATGGAGGCCATACAAAGTACTAGATTTAGTAGTTTTTGTTGTGGGGTGTACTCATTTTTGCATCACCCTAATTTGAGTAAAACTGAAAAATGTGTAATCTAAGTTATATTATTAACCTTACTTTCATGTTATAAGTTAAACTGATGTTATATAAAACTTAGTCTTGTCAACATTTTGGAAAATGTTTTTGTGTTCATTGAGATATTGTTTAAAATGTTACTTTTCAAAGGGGGTGTACTCATTTACGCTGAGCACTGTATATACATATATAGAAACTTTGGACACAACTGCGTTCTTGTTGGCCCTTGATCTCAAAGAAAACTATTTTACAAGGTGGTGAGTTGGTATACATTTATATGATGTCAATTGTATGAAAAATATATATTTTTTACAGGAAGAAGTGAGAAATAAGGTCCACGTCTAACCCCACATAAGTGTCACCAGGCCATAAGCAGATCAAACAAAAATGGATGAATGAGATCATACAAATTCATATGAATTAGCCCACCAATTCCCCAAAATGTAAAAAAGTTACAAATTACCATGAGACTGTGTTTTATCAAGCAAATATCAGCATCCTAGCAACCACCCAGGACACTTCAGGAACATGCTAACAACAACTCTGAACACCGCAGTGCTGCCCACACACAAGATTAGCAGTTTTTGCACAAGCAAATATCACTCACAAAAAAAACTCATCAATGCTTTTATACTTTATGCTGCATTGATATGTTTATTCATTGAATTGTTAGTATCATATCAACTGCCAAATGCAAGTAAAAGCTTATTTTTTCCAAGTAACAACGGAAATATACATTCTTATTAACTCTGTTGGTGTTAAAGTGATTTAAAGAGCAAATAATTTTTAGTTTCCTGAAAATACTCAACTTTAGCTTAAAGAATAAAGAAAATCGGTTACACTTTATTTCGATAGTCCACTTTAGACATTCTACTAACTATAAGTAACTTTGTAATTACATGTCAACTAATTATCATTCATTTTCAACTACATGTCTACTAACTCAGGGTAGGTTTAGGGTTAGTAGGATAATCTGACATATACTTGCACAGTTTCTCATACTCAGTATGTTGTATGTTGTGGACCCATCAAAATAAAAGTGTTAGCAGATATTAAGCAGACATCTACTAATACTCGAATGACTGCTAGTTGACATGTAGTTGCAAAGTTACTTACTGTTAGTAGAATGTCTAAAGTGAACTATCGAATTAAAGTGTTACCGAAAAATGTATGCAATCTTAGCCTGTGATTATTTACACACTCAGGACCGTGGTTTGTCCATGCTTAAATGTTTAAAATAGAGAAACCTTTGAAATAAAGAGCGCAACAGAATAATGAATGACTATTTACAGACACACTCTCTGGATTCTCTACATTAACTCTTGTCAAACATAATGGTATTGTGCTGCTATCGTGGCCCTCTCTGGTTGGAACAGACCACGGAGAACTAAATGAGGTCCTGAGACGTGTTATTGCATCTGGATTGAATATCAAGGAATAAACTTCAGGACGTGTTTCTATTGACAGGGGTTACTGAAGGTCCAGGGCAGGCAGCAGCCCTCCATGCGCTATTAATGTGTCCTTGGTGTGAATGCAATCTCCATTTTATGTCTTTCATTATCAATCCAGTGATCCACCAAAGGTCTAATGTCCACTGAATGCTGATGACAGATTGAGCGGTGATACGGATAGTCGTAACAGAAATAGATGCACCAACAGGCAGAGATGTATTGAACTTTCATAGAGTCATTCTTCGAGTCTAGGAAATGAATGCTTAACTATGTAAAGCTTGGCTCATATGATATAGGAAAATATGAAGCTTATACATGAGGAGGAAGACAAACCACCTGTTTTATTTAGCAAAAATATGCAGTTACTGATATTTATATGATATAAATATATACAAATATAGATTAAATTCTAATAACAAACCCTAACGGTTTATAATCTTTATAACAATACATCAAAATACTTAAATGCATATAAATGTCACTCTATAGGCTATCTCCCAATAATAAGTATTAATATAAGTCAGTGGTTCTCAAACTGGGGGCCGCGGCCCACTGGGGGGCCACTAGATGGCACTAGGGGGGCCGCAAAGAAATTCTAGAATATTAAATTATTTGAACAATTATTTTACCTGTATGTAAGTCAGGATTGTCCTATATGAACTATGATATATTTGATATTTAAAAAAATAATATAAATTATATGCAGCACACTTCACCAAACCGTTGACGTACTAGTGAACACAACGACATGAACACGCTGATGAATGCTAAGACTATTTAAAATGTACACGTTTTTAGATAGAGGATGCAGTGTCTCAGCTGAGAAGGTAAATACAGAAGAGCCCAGCATGAAAAAACAAAACTGTGTAAATTTGATGACTCGTACTTAAAATATGGCTTTATGGAATATAGTGACGGCAGACCACAGTGCACACTGTGCTTGAAAATGTTATCCGTTGAAGCACTGAAACCATATAAACTCAACCGACATGTCACAACAATTCATCCGGAGCAAGCAAATTAAAGTAGGGATTTTTTTTCAGAGAAAGAAAGAAGAATACGTCAAGAAAAAGGTACAACTGATTAACATCACAACAATACACGCGAAAGGATTCAAGGAGGTTGTATAAGTCACATACTCAATTATACAGAATATAATCAGTAGCACAGCAAGCATCGTATCTTGCAGCCCTGCGAATAGCCAAATGTAAAAAGCCTCACGCGATCGGCAAGGAATTAATACTTCCAGCAGCAGTGGATATGTGCCGAGTGATGGTCGGGGAGGAGCAAAATCTGCATTGCATGATTTCTTTTATATTGTAAAACTTGTATAATATTGTATTATCTATATTGAAAACCTATTTCTTTTTTAAGTAGAGCAGACATTTTTTTATGTTTCTTGCAGAAAAAGAGATTGCTAAAAAATAAAAACAGATTGCTGTTCAAATTGCAAACCAAACTGGAGCCACTGTCATTTACTCCATTAAAATGTAAGAAGTTTAATGCACTTTTTTACAAATCAAATGTAAATGAGCTTTTCAGTATTGATATTCTACTATGGACATCATAAATTACTGTTCAGTATTCAATCATTTGTTGAATTTTTCAGACAATATTATTGTTCAATCTCAAAACTCTTTTATAACAATTTGTTATATTTTATGATATGTAGAATTTAACACATTTTGTATATTCAACTTCAGAGACATAAGGCTACAAACAGAATTGTTGTTCCAGCATTGTACAAATTCATTTGTTTTTGGTACAATCTAAAATTTGTAAGTAAAATTGTAAGTTTGAGGATGTTTTCGTAATGAGTATTTTTTATTTGGAGGGGGCACTAAAGGATTCACCCTACACAAAGGGGCCTCCTCCTGAAAAAGTTTGAGACCCACTGATATAAGTTGACATTTAAATTCTTACTTTTATATTCAAAGCTCTGTAGTGGAGGGCAAAACATTTAATTGCATTCCAATACAATGATGATTGAGAAATGGACAAATAAATGTGACCATGGACCACAAAAACCAGTCATAAGGGTCAATTTTTCAAGATTGAGATTTATACATCATCAAAGCCTGAGGCCCTAGGCAATCACCTGCTCTGCCTATAGATAGTGCCGGCCCTGCCTGTCAGATACCTCCTATCACTGGAATTTGTAAGACAGGGAAATATTTGGTGTTTAGGGCTACACAGAAACTTTCCCCAGCAGCAAAAGATGGTCTCTTTCACTTCAAGTCATTACATGTGCCCACATTCATGGCAATTTGAGTAGGAGAGCAGAAAGTGCTTGCCAAGCTTCCGTGCCATTGACAACACCGTGCTCAAAATACATCAATATACATCTCAAACACATCCCCACACATGCACTGCCCATACAGTGCTGTATGAGATGTCATCTCACCATCAACAGTGTCCTCAAGGATCACAGCAGGCTGGTACTTGAGCCGTAGAAATCTCTTTGATTTGTACTTCACCACAACCATCATGTAAACACTTGAACTTGTAGCAGGTCTTTTAAATGCAAAATATGTTGCCTACTTCAACTTAACAAGTTACTCTAAGAGTACATATATACATATATATTATATATATATATAATATATATATATATGAATAAATAATGATAATACAATGTATATGCATGGGCATGAGGAGTTAACTTTATAAACAGCAGTTAGTGGAAGTGTGCATCAGTTTAAACCTATTCCCATCTTCTCCCCAAAATAAAATATATATTATTTTATTAAATAATTAGTTATTATTCATATATTCTTGGATTTATCATTTTTATATCCATAAAGTCCTGTAGACACATGGCCAATAGGAGGCAATACACGTTGCAAATAGTGTGCCAAGTAATACAATAACAAAGTCACAGGATAGGTCACGGCAATTTTTATTGTAATTTTTACAGTCTACATTAATTAATTTTTCATTACTTAAAATAAATATGTTATAATACCTGGATGGAAATTGCAAATTATTTGAGTGCTAACTGTATACATGAGGGTGTCATTTTAATTTTAATGATAGATTGATTTTACCACGTGTCATTGACAAATGAGCAGTGATTTATTGCTGTAATTATATATATATAATAAAACAATAAAAAAAACGTTTTGAATTATTTAATTAAAAACAATATAAACAAAATGTAACACTTTATTTTGATAGTCCACTTTAGAAATTCTGCTAACTAAAAGTAACGTGTTAACTTATTCTACTAACCCTAACCTAATAGGCTAATACTCTATTGTTATTCAGTACTTATAGTTAGTAGAAAAGTCTAAAGTGAACTAACAAATTAAAGTCAACCAATGAACATAATACTCACTACTCATTGTCAGCCCTATTACTTTTTTTCTGTAGAAACAATTGTGATTTTATTCATTTGTTAATTGATTGATTTATTGTTAGTCTTAGTAGCAAATCACTTATACGGAACTTAAAATGTAAGATTTAAAAAAAAATATCTAATTTAGAGAAGCTGCATATTTTAGTTGAATCAGCAGCAGCCTTTATTGCTCTTGCATTGACGTCTTTCACACTGTCTACATGTAAAATAGCTTTACACAAGAGAGGTGGCCTATCGCACACCGTGTAAAATACCCTTTACTTGGTGCTGGAGTCATCAGTTCCCACACAGCATAAAGGGAGTTCATGGTTAAAGAGTACTGGGGATGGCGTGCCCATTTTCACGTTTCACGTTTATTTTTTATAAATCTGCCTGTCTGTAAGCCATTATCTAAAATCAACATTTCCCAAAAGTGCGATCAAGCCAACAAATGACCCAGAACATTTTTATTGACCACCCAACAATACAGTTAAATGGAAGATGATGACAGTTACGCTGTAGAGTATGAAAAATCATTTAAAACTAGTTTTAATACAATACAATAATACAATAACTTAGTCATATTTATTGTTATTTGAGCCGCTGGAGAAAACCGTTTGTATTCATGAGCCAGAGGGTATGAAAGCTTGTGCTTTTTTTCATATCCGAAGAAGCAAAGTAGCATGACGGCACAAAATCAAAAGGTAGGAATCTATTGTTGAGATCGTCTTTGAACCTCTGGAGTCCAGAAAATAGCAAAAGCATCTGTGGGCTTGAATATTTAGATGGAGTTTATTGCTGTGCCTTTGAGCGACGCTGAAATTACCTGCTGAAAAGCGGAGTGCTGCACCACGATGCAGCCTTTTGTTCCACTGCAGATATGGCCTGCAGAGAATTGACAACATACCGCAAAACAAAAATACAGCACCTCCCAACTGGTAACAGGGGAATCTAGTAGTTGCTAAAAGTTTGCGTGGGCGAAGCACTCTCCTGCCTTCAGGTTTCAAGAAGTGCTGCTGTTTGACAACAAAAGAGTGTCTGTACTTTAACTCCTAAATGTTATACCATTCTATGAGGATATAATACTCAGGTAATAATCAAAAGAAAATGAAAAAGGAGAAAAAGAAAGACAAAATAATAAAAGTAAAAATGCTTCCACATAAACACAATGCAAAGTCATATTTTACCTGTCTTGACAAATACAGAACAAGCTCATTTCAAGAAAAGCAGCAGAGCTATTTTTTACTCACATAAGCAGCACAACAGATTAAATGTGGTCATCATTTACTCTTTCCAAACCCGTTTCACTTTCTTTTCTTCTGTGCCAAAGTTTAATTTATATTTGACCTGTCTTGACAACGAATTTCACGAAAAGCGTAGAGCTACAGTATTTGCCTCAGATAATTAAATAATAGTTGAAATACGAAAATTCAGTCTTCCTTTACTCGTAGTAACGATTTTCAAATCATGTTTGCCTTTTTTCTTCTGTATAACAAATTTTTATTTTGAAGACTCTCCATACAGGTATTTTACCAAGCAAGCAAACAATGAAAGCATGGAATGTACTGAGTAATGAACATTTTGCTGTTAAACTTCAAAACTGAGAAACACACAAAAGCACACACATGCATGCATAATTAACACATAATTTAAGACTGGTTTAAATCTATGACTAAATTTACAAATGCCTCCATCTACCATAATAAGCCCAAGATCATACAAGGATGGTCTCAAGTCCAAGTGCAGCCTCAATTGGTAAGACACTGTCACTATTCTTACCATATGCAAGTCAAATTTATTGTATTTGTCTTTAAATTTCCAATGACATATTACAGTTTTTAGCCTATATTTCAAATCCTCTACATCTGAAATCGACTGAAGGCATGCCATACATCATGAACCATAAGATAACTGCCACATATTCTTTGCCTAAATTATCTTCTTTGCCTAATCAGAACATATTTCAAATATTTTGACATGATCTGTCCCCCTCTGTGAAGTTTGCTGAGCCCCCAGGTTGAGAAACACTGATCTAATCTGTTCACAACAGCATCCTCAGTTTGCAGAAAATATCAGCACTGTTCTGATCATGAGAGATGATTTATATCCACCAAAACAGACTGCCAATGTCTGATTGCAACTGATGGAATAAAACATTAAAATGTTGCTCACGGGATTTGAAAAGCAAGGGGATGGGACGCTTCATTGCTTACAGAGAAAGAGATACATCCATTGTTTACATGTTATTAAAATGCAAACTGTTTATGTCTTTATTGGCTGTTATGAAATTCATATTAATGTCAAGAGTGAATGTGTTCAAAAGATTACACTGAGCAGTCTTTACAAAGAGCACAGAATTGTTTTTACCTCAGTTGCAAGTCTTGATATGTTGTCTACCTATACGGTATTATTAAAGCATCATAGGCTTTTTGTTCAATTAATTGTAGTTTAATTATTCTCAATATTTGTGTGTGAAGTGTATTCTTATGTTTATTAGAGCAGTGCTTTGTTAGTTTAGCAACATTTTTACATACTCTAGTTTGCGTTTACATTGTATACTCATAAGTTTGTGATTTGGAATCTACCATGTTTGCTCATGTGTACAACTGTTTTTGAGCCAATCATCTGAACTGTATCTCTAGAGCCAAAGGAAAATAATGTCATATAATGCCATAATTGGCTGATGTCACCACAAGAACAAAACCTAACCTATACTAGTTACTATCCTTAAGTATGTCATATAATAGCTTGCTGGTTAAACCATTGTATGATGCATTGTTGGAGAAATTAACTAAAATCATAGTCAAACCTCCATCATTTAAACCACTTAAGCTTTCTGCATTTAAATATATGCACACTCTTCAAAAATGGTGGTGAATGCCGACTTGCTCACTGTGCCCAAAAGCATGATGTATTTAAGCCCACATGTCATACTAACAAATAATTATGCTTCTAACCACAGGTTGAGATCTGTAGTTTTTCAATGTTGTTTGTGAATGTTCTTTGGAATTACTGTATGGTTTCAAGAAATACAGAATTGTCAAACTATGTCGTTAATGATGCAACCATAGTTTGGTTGACAATGTTTTTGGAAAACGCAAACCTGATAATTATGACTCTTCTAGCAAGACCAATCAAATCTTGAACCCCTGATTAGGGACATTTTTTTTTCCCTGAGGAGGGTTCTTCTCCTAAAGGAGTCACAATCAAATTGTTAAGCTGTTTTTGAATCCACATCAGAATCTTTAAATTCATTATGATTCAGACTCTTAGTAATGGAATTACCAGGAATCTGCTTTTAGCCTCCAAACGTGAGCCATCATTATAATAATACTGCTCAGGACTCTTAACCCCTGATTATTCCAGAAATGAGTGAACTGTGAGGCACTTGGGATAAAAGTGCAAAATGATTTATTGCTATTATTAGTGAAATGGGTGCCAAAAGTGAGATCTCATCATCTCCTGAAAGCCATCACATGTGAGTTGAATTTAATAACATCCATTAAAACAAGCTCAAGACATATTGTTTAGGGAGATATTGCTTGTTTTAATGTCTTAAAAGGTTCCTTTCTATACTGCTGGTTCATTCTTCATGTGATAATTAATGAAATGGTTTGGCTGAAAAAAGAGCTGATTGAAGAAAGGAAGACAGCTGTGCCTTATCAACCAGTGGCTTGAAGCATGGAGAGCTAATGGAGGCTTTTCTCACAGCTGGAGGCTTTTGACCATCAGATGTATGTAGGTAGGTAGGCCTTTTAGCCAAGCTTTCTGTTCATGTGTTTTATCTCCTTTACATTAGTTTGAGGTTGAATTCAGAGCATTTCTCCACACATGTATGGCTTTGATCACAATGCACACAGATTCAAGTTATACAGTTTTGGAACAACATATGTAAATGATGACAGAAACATTTTGGTGTAAATTATTCCTTTAATATGTGGTGTATGTACTGTATATCAGTTGCTGTAGTAATGCTGAAAGCATCAGCACAGGGCCAATGCCATCTAATACAACAGCTGAAATAGGAAAAACATGTCAGAAAAATTTGCCTAAGCTTATGTCTATCAAGACATCTCATCATGGTTTTGAACTTTCAAGGGGCATAAGAGAATGTAAGTGTCAGAGACATTTTACAAATCCATAAATAAGCTGTTAAATAAGTGAGAAAAAAATGTTCAGACACATAACACATTATATGTTTTAATTTTCAAAATGATTTTAAAAACCTTGAACGCATGCGTTCTGGTTCATCAAATATCTAAACAGAATTTAGTCAAATATGCTTGACTAGGCTGCACAAATTCAGGTGCTATGATAGTGAAAAGGCCAGAGTTATATAATTAATTGAGTGACATTAAATAAAAACAATGTGACAGTAATCAGACCGAATGTGGCCTTGATAGCCTGCAGCAATTTCTGCTAAAAAGAATATTGGAAAGTGCAAATCAATCCATCATTATAGACCACCCATTGAATGCTCACCCTGAATGAGCATTCATAAAAATCATGAATATAATGTCCTAGTTTCAAGTAGCGTTTTCAACTTAATAATACTAGAGATGTGGTAGCCAGATACCAGAGCAGGTGGAGAAGATTGAATGGAAGAAATTTAAATGGTGGCTCTGGAAAAATAAGTCCTGTCTTTTGGTTTAAAAAGTCAATCAGGTTTAGAGGCCTCTTTTTTCTGCCATGCATGCACATATGCTGGACTAGACAAAAAAATATTGGGATTTTTTTGTTTAATTTAATTATTTTTTAATTGTAAAAATGGCTTTCTGAAGGTGCTTTGAAGATAGGTACACAGTAATAATAATAAAAAAAATATATATATATATATATATATATATATATTATATTTGAAAATTGAAAATAAAAATAAATTGTTCATCCTTATGGCCAAGAAATTAAATCCAAAACAAGTTTGTGAGGTTTGAGGTTAATAGAGTGGTGATTTTGGTTGTAATATGTTTGGCTCTTTTTCAGTTTTGGACAAACAAAGTGTTTTTTTTGTTTTTTTATTCAACAAAATCATTCAGATGTGTATTATTATTATTATTATTATTATTTATTATATAAGTGTAACTGGATGCTTTATAAATACGGACCTTTTTCACATTTCCAGGGTTCTCAGAGGTGGAAGTAATCATATTTTAACATATTTGTATTATTATTTAATGTCAAGCTAATAAAACAGTATAGTCTTAGAAACAGTATAGTCTTAGAAATTTTTAATGGAAATAAAAAATAATTGATGTTTATACCTGTGGAAACGGCCAATCACAGGTTGTGAATAGCATAAGCATTCTCGTGCTGCCAAAGACAATGATGGGAAATGTAATTTTGACAAACACGACTGCCAAGCTTAATCTTTGTTATTTATCTACAGTATAGAAAATAGCACAAAATAGAGTCGACATTCATAGTGAAAAGTTAATTATGAACAATTATAATTTGCTTCTGCCACAATCTCTTAATCGTCATGCCCCCAATTCAGACATTTCGACTTTGGGCGAGTTTCCCACAGGTACTCGCCTTGTAAAAACAATTATTCTAACATGATTTGAACGGGGCGGCATTTGTTAACACGGTTGAGTAATGTTAAGTAAGTTAACTCTGCATATTGCTCACCTGTTGTGGCATATACAAAAATATAGAAAAGATACAATGATTCACACACAGGTTTAAAATGTCCCCAGTCCTTCACATTTTTCTAATTTCCTCATACTCTCAGATGGAGGGTGAGATGGCCAGTGCCACAAGACAGCATCATCTAATTAGCTACTATTTGAGTGCTAACATTTCCCCTCGCTGCTGGGATAAAGTGAATGAGTCAGATATCTGTGCAGCTTGGAGGCACGCAGATAGAAAAAGGAAAGGGAGTTTACCTAACGGGGAAAGACTTCAGAAGCAGCCATTTTAATATCAGCAGTGGAGCTGTCTTCTGCTTGTTAGGCATATGATATTTACACCCGTGCTGGTGGATGACATTAGCACCTCAGTACCTGACTAGAAGTGAGTGTTGCAACAGTAGGACCAGGGAGGATACAGCACACTTAATCATTTTAATTGGATCAGCAAGCAGTATTAACGGATTAAATTAAGATATGTTACTGCTGTTGAGGCCATTTCAACACCAGACATCAGTGATTGGGTCTGTCTCGAATACATGCATGGATAGTCATTAGGACTACAGGTGCAAAAACCATGGTTAAAAGGATTTGAACCAACATTAAACTTGAGCATGTCGCACCACTGGTATAAACATGAATTATAACTCAAATCCCACAGCTTGTTGAGAAGTGTGCTATTACAGAGTTATTACAGACTCAGACGCATGATTTAAAAAAAAAAAAACATAAAAAATAAACTAGGAAAATACATCCCTTGAACTCCCTTGTGAAAAAGAAGTACACTTTAGCATTTTAAAGTACTTATTGTGGAAATAGTATACTTTTAAAGACTAGACTTAAGTGTAAATTGAATGCAATGTTTTCAGACTGTGAAGAACGTCTCGGGTTACTCGCGTAACCCTTGTTCTCTGAATAGGGAACGAGACACTGCGTTGACCGCTTCGGGAACGCCTCCGCGTGACCGAGTCCTGAACCCATATAGAATCACGCCAATTCATTGGCTGATGGCGCGACGCCGTCTCTGACGCAATGACGTCGTCAGGTCATACTGGCGAACGCGCCATCCACTCCTCAGATTTCTCTGCCGAAAAGAATCCTGTCGGCAGCCTGAGAAGCTTGGCAGCGAACGCAGTGTCTCGTTCCCTATTCAGAGAACAAGGGTTACGCGAGTAACCCGAGACGTTCTCTTTCATAGGTAACTCTACACTGCGTTGACCGCTTCGGGAACGTTATACCAAACACGCCAAGCTGGAAGCGCTGCCTATCTGGCCCAATAATGAACCAACAACATACGGTCGGTTCAAACAGACAGGACCTGAGAACCTGGAGCCGTATCAACGTCAAGGTTGTAGAACCTGACAAAGGTGTGCGGAGAGGACCATCCTGCCGCAACACAAATATCCTCCAGGGGTACCCCTCTAAAAAGAGCTTGAGAGGAGGCTACGCCTCTAGTAGAATGCGCCCGAAGACTAAGAGGTGAAGGGAGTTCCCGCGCCTCATAAGCCAGCGAAATGGCGTCTCTCACCCAGTGAGAAATCCCCTGCTTTGACGTGGCAAGCCCGCGGCGACCAGCACCAAAACAGATCAATAACTGGGGAGATTTTCTCCAAACCTTGGAGCGATCCACATACAGCTTCAATGCCCTGACCGGGCAGAGCATGTGGAGTCTCTCATCCTCACTTGAAGCAAAGGGAGGGGGATGGAAAGAGTGAAGAGTGACCACTTGAGAACGGAACGACGTGGACAAGACCTTGGGAATGTAACCCGGCCTAGGCCGCAGGGTAACTTTGACTAGACCCGGGGCAAAGTCCATACACGTTTCACTGACAGAAAAAGCCTGCAGATCTCCAACTCTTTTCAGTGACGTAAGCGCCAGTAAAAGAACAACCTTAAGAGTCAGTATCCGATCCGAAGCTGACTCTAAGGGCTCAAAGGGGGCCATCACTAGTCCTTCGAGGACGACTGACAAGTCCCAAGAAGGAACTGCCGTGGGGCGAACAGGCCTAAGGCGTCTGGCCCCACGCATGAAAGCGGAGACCAACCGATGCCTCCCCAAGGGGATCTCATCCAGCTCTCTCTGAGCTGCAATGGCAGCTACATAAACCCTAAGGGTGGTAGCAGCCGCCCCCGCTGTCAGCCTTTCTTGCAAAAACTCCAGCACTGGACCAACAGGGCAGTTAACTGGGTCGATTGCACGAGTCAAACACCACGATTCAAAGACGCCCCACTTGGAAGAGTATAGCTTCCTGGTAGCGGGGGCTCTGGCACTGGCTATGGTTTCCTGAACTCCGGCAGGCAAACCATCAATCACAGCCCTTGGCCCTGTATGGGCCATACCCACAACTTCCAGAGCTCCGGCTGAGGATGCCAGATCTTGCCCTGAAGCTGGGACAGTAAGTCCCGCCTGATCGGAATCTCCCAAGGAGGTCGATACAAGAGGGGAGTTAGCTCCGAGAACCAGGTCTGGGAGGGCCAGAATGGGGCTATGAGAAGGAGACGGGCACCGCTCACCTTCACTCTGCATAGTACTGCCGGAATCAGCTTTATTGGCGGAAACGCGTACAGACTGACATTCGGCCATGGGTGGGCGAACGCATCTATGCCTAGAGTCGTCGGGAAACTCAGGGAGAACCAGAGCGGGCACTGGGATGACTCTTGAGAAGCAAAGAGGTCCACCTCCGCTTTGCCAAACAGATCCCAGATCTGGGATACCGTCTGACGGTTCAACATCCATTCCCCCGGCTTGAGCTTCTGTCTCGATAGAAAATCGGCCGCCAGGTTCAGTACTCCCGGAACGTGAACCGCCCTCAAAGAGAGGAACTTGTCTTGGGACCAAAGGAGAAGATGGCGCGCAAGCCTGTCCAGGGTGCGCGACCTTGAACCCCCTTGGCGGTTTATGTGGGACACAACCGCCATATTGTCCGTCCTGACTATGACATGATGCTCCCCGAGAACGGGGAGAAAATACTTCAAAGCCAGGAAGACAGCCCTGAGTTCCAGGCAGTTTATATGCCAAAAGAGGAACTCTTCCTTCCACTCTCCACTCGCCGGCCTTCCTTCGAAGACCCGCCCCCAGCCTGTCATTGATGCGTCCGTCGTGATCATATGGCGACGGTGGATCGCACCCATTCTCACCCCGCTCCGGAGAAAGACGGGGCTCGCAACATTAACAGGTGTCGACAGCAACTGCGCGACACTCTGACAAGGCGAGTAGCTGGTACAGTGGGGTGTAACCTCAGCTCCTTCATCCACCAAAGGAATGGCCTCATGTGAAGCAGCCCTAGGGGCAACACAGGGGAGGCTGCTGCCATAAGGCCCAACAGCCTGCGGCAGGTACCTACAGAGACATGATGGTCTAGCTTGAAGCGGGCCAAACATGCTGTAAAAACTGGTATCCGGGCAGGAGCCAAACGGGCCTGCATCTGAACGGAATCCAAACGAACTCCTAGAAATACAGTTCGTTGAGATGGGAGGAGCACACTCTTCTTGGCGTTCATTCTGAGGCCAAGAGAATGGATGTGGCCGAGAACGATATCCCTGTGACGACTCACTAGCTCCCTGGAGTGAGCCAGAATGAGCCAGTCGTCCAGATAGTTCAGTACACGGATGCCCTGGAGCCTCAAAGGGGCCAGTGCAGCATCCATGCATTTGGTAAATGTCCTCGGGGCCAAAGCCAGGCCGAAGGGCAGAACCTTGTATTGGTAAGCCTTCCCTCCAAAGGCGAACCGAAGGAATCTCCTGTGTCTGTGAACGACCTGGATGTGAAAATACGCATCCTTCAGGTCGATGGTGACAAACCAGTCTCCCTCCTGGACCTGAGACATGATGGTTCTCATAGTCAGCATTTTGAACTTCCCTTTGTAGAGGGAAAGATTCAAACGCCGTAGATCCAGGATAGGCCTCAAGCCGCCGTCCCTCTTTGGAACGAGGAAGTAGCGGCTGAAGAAACCTCGTTCGACTTCCGACTGCGGTACTTCCTCTATTGCTCCTTTCTGCAGGAGGGAGGAAAGTTCCTGTTGTAGAACAGAAGCCTTGGCGGCGCTGTTTACTACTGTCAGGTGAACCCCGTGAAGGAAGTGTGACAGAGGAATCATAGTGTCGTGCAAGGGAAGACATACCTGAGATGGGGTGTCGAGAAGGCCTGGAAGCAGCGGCACCCTCCACCGTGAAGGAAAGCCCTCGGCGTCCTTGCTCGGGATGGCGGAGAGAGAAGTGCTGGGCTGACGGGTGGCCGGCACGGGTTCCGTACACTGCAGGAGAGAAACAGCTGTGTCTCCTAACATGCGGCTCGCCGGCGGCGAGTGGACGGGCTGCAAAGGGGGAAAGACGAACGCGTCCCCCAACTGCCAGCCCGAGTGAAAATGAGGGTGAATCGGATCTGCACACCAAGCCTCGAAGGGTGGTTGTGACAGATTTAAGTGAGGAGAGCGCGTTCGGGGCGGGCAGAAACGCTTTCGCGGTCTGGCCTCGCCCCGTAACGGTGAAACGACTCTCCTCATTCCGACCCGGAGGTCAGGAACGACCCGGGTTAGCCGAAGCGGCAGGCTTGTTGGGCCGCTTCATGTTAACCCGCTTGCGTGGTTGTTGGCGGGAAGAAGACCGGCCGCGGGCTCCCCAAACCGTAGTGGGGGGAAGGCGCGTGGCCTGGGCTCCGCCGCTAGGGGGCTCCCTCCTGGGGGGCGGCTGCTCCCTAGACACAGAGGAGGAGGGAGTTGAAAAATCCCTTGCTCTCCTCGGCATGAACTGATTGAGAGCAGCCGACTGGGTTTTGGCTGAGCGGAACTTGTCCACTACAGCGCTAACAGCCTCCCCGAACAACCCAGATTGTGAGATGGGTGCGTCCATTAAAAACGTCTTCTCCCTCTCCCGAATCTCGGTCAGGTTGAGCCACAGATGGCGTTCTGCGGCCACCGAAGCCGCCATAGAGCGCCCCACGGCACGTGCGGTGTGCTTGGTGGCTCTCAGAGCCAAGTCAGTGGCTCTTCGTAGCTCCTTCACGGCTTCAGGAGTCAAGCCGGTCCCTTCGTCCATTTCCTTCAGGACGTCCGCCTGGTAGGCCTGAAGGATGGCCATTGTGTGAAGGGCCATACCTGCCTGACCGGCCGCGATGTAGGACTTCCCGATAAGGGCGGAAGTGGTCCTACACGGCTTGGAAGGAAGGAGGGGGCGGGACTTCCAAGAAGGAGCCAAAGAAGGTGAAAGATGTGAGGCCAAAGTATCCTCAATCACCGGCATGGCGGTGTAACCCTGCTCCACAGAACCCACAAGGTTGGTGAAGTCAGCGGCTGCCGCGTTAGTAAGGCGGGAGGAAAATGGCTGCTTCCAGGAACTGGAGATCTCACGATGCAGATCGCTGAAAAATGGCAGCTTCCTCCTTTCAAGCTTGGAGTGCGCGCCGATGAGGAAGCGATCGTCGAGCTTCGAAGCTCGAGACTCGCGGGGCTCATCGGGCCAATCAAGCGCAAGCTTTTCGGTGGCGCGCGAAAGCACGTCCACGAGTTCAGAGTAGGCCGCTGAGGGCCGCGCCTCCTGGCTGCTAGGCGGGAGCGCATCTGCTAAAGCAGGCCCGAAATCCTCGGAGTCGGAGGCTGCCGTGTGCAGAATATCATCTAGCCCGAAAGAAACGAAAATCAGGCAAAAATTCGACCGGCGAATTCGCACGTGCGCGCTCGGAAGAGGGAGGGAGAGAAAAGGCGAGGCCTGTCTGCTCACTCTCCATCTCCTCGAGCTCGACATCCGAACCCCAGCTCGCGGCTCTACGAGAGGCCGCGGCCTCACGAGAGGCCGCGATCTCACGAGGCGGCGCGTTGGTGCTCGATGCGCGCCGTGAAAATTTGGAGGATTCACGTTCATAATCCTCAAGCCGAGAGCGGAGGGTTATGAGACGGAAATCGTCGCAAATTTCGCAGTTAGAGGTCCCATAAACCGCCTCACGTGCGTGCGAAAAACCCAAACACAAAATACACTTACTGTGTGGGTCTTCGCGAGCGATGAAACGCGTGCACGGTGGCATACAGCGGCGAAATTCCATGGCACTTCACCGCGAGGAGAACAAAGTTCCACAGAGGCAGTCGCCGAAGTGCAAATGGACAATCGCAATGTTATTAGATGGGTAGGAAATCGCAACAACGAAGGGCGATGTGGCCGCTTCGTGAAGGCAGAGAAATCTGAGGAGTGGATGGCGCGTTCGCCAGTATGACCTGACGACGTCATTGCGTCAGAGACGGCGTCGCGCCATCAGCCAATGAATTGGCGTGATTCTATATGGGTTCAGGACTCGGTCACGCGGAGGCGTTCCCGAAGCGGTCAACGCAGTGTAGAGTTACCTATGAAAGAAGACCCCTGTTCTTTGTCTGTGGGGAGTTTCTGTAATTGGTTGCTCTTTTCCTTAATTACGCCAATGGGCAGTCTATTGTGTACACCTGAAGTTGAGTTTCAGACACTCCTTTAAAAGAATTGAGCTAACTTTGTTGGCTCTGTTGGTTTGGCATAGTATTGTGTTTGAATTGGTTTTCTTTTGTTTGTGCACCTTCAACACTGCAACAGTACATTATATATTCAATCATGCACCTTACATTACTGCTCATACTTTACAGAAACATTCATATTTCATTTATTGTCTGTTCATTAATTAGAGAGCTACTTTAATCTTATGATAATAAAGCCTTAACTTTGAAACTGAGTGTCATGTATTTAAAATTTGGCATGAATGTGTAGTGTAGCACACTGTCATAGCACCCATATTAATTGTATTGCTAGTGTCTTTTTTCATTTATTTAACACAATTTTAAATAAATAAATGACCACAAACTGAAATATTTGAGCATTCTTTAGCACTGGACAATCCATACACAAATAAAATTAAGTCTTTGTAACTCTGCATTGAAATAATGTATCACATTAATTAGATTACATTGTTATTTACAAACTTTATATTTTTTTTGATTATCTGCATCGCCTTTGTAGTTACACTTCATTTTAATGATTCTATAAACTTGTGGAAAATAGGCATCCATGCAGCAGTTTTGGGATCATAACAAGAAATTAATGCTTTTAAAATCTCTTTGCATAAGCTAGACATGACTGGACTAATGATCTTAGAAAAAAAGAAGCATATACATACATCTTATCACAATTTATGAAAGAATCCTGTATGTGGGGGAGGTGATGTAACCCTCTTTGGTAACGACACTTTAATGTATTATTTTGAAACTGTTACATGTAACTGTCATGTAACTAATTAACAACGAGAAAAATGTATTAATTATTTGTAATAAAAATGCACATAGCTTGTAATGATGTATAATTATTATTAAATGTTGTTGTTAATTATGTGTTGTGCTCTTTTTTTCATTTGCATTTAATGTCGCAACTTAAACATGAAATAACAACAATGCATGAGAGAGAGCAGCACACTGTAAAAAGCCAAGTGAAAAAGGCCCTCATATGCAATTACATTTTCAATAATGAATTGACATTGAGATAATGGACTAATTAATTTAGCTAAATAAAGACCTTTGTGTTAAACAAAACATTTTAATTCCATGTTGCAAAAAAGCAAATCGCTTTCTTGACTTCATTCATCAGATATCTTCATCAGAGATTTGCCTTGAATAGAAAATGCTTGAAGCCATTTTTCATGCTTTTATATCTCTGTTCTATCACCCTTAGAGTAAAAGACAGACACTGCTTCTTTATTACAAGCCCAACAAACTAAGCTTGTGTTTATTTTCCTGTCTAAAAGACAGACAGGTGCAGGTGTGAAGCCCATTAGCTGTCTACTGCACCATGCCAGGATTTTTCGCTGGCTCTTAAGAGCGAGATGTGATCGGTAGGGGGTCACCGCATCATTACCTCTCATCCCTGCCTCCAAAATCTCACCATCCCTGAGGGCATCAGCGGCAGATAGAGAGTGCGTCAAAGAAAAGAAAATGACACTGTTAAAGACGAGGGAGCCTTTAATTTCTCCTATTACAGGTGTGTCACCTGAGCACTCTTTTCCCAGGGAACTTTTCACTTCAGGAAACATGATACAATTCTAATGAAATTGGGGACTTTTCCTCTGATTCATTGAGAATATTATCCTCCTTAGTATAATGTGTAATTCCTGGTAATTTATTTTTGCAAATATTGAAACCAAAACTTGCCCTGACTGCTAAATGAATTGAATTATGGGGGAATTCAAAGATAAAGTGTGCTATACACAATTCTAAATGGCAAAGCAGGTAATAATCAGTACGTAAGAACTGGCTAATTAAAAAGTCTCAGCTGGTTTATTTGTCGTTTATTGTGCTCTACCTGAGAGCCATCACCTCCGTTAAACAAATTACGCGCGGACTGTCAACTTGACATGATATAGCTTTTGATCATGCTGTCTGTCAAATCCAATTCTCTTCTAGAGAAACCCAAAGCGAGAAAAGGTAATGGCACACACACACACACGCACACACACACACACACACACACACACACACACACACACACACACACACACACACACCAAGAGATTAAACTGACATACATTTTTTTCATAATTATTCTATTATATGAGTAGCAAAACACAAACAGCTTTGGTAACACTTTTGAGAACACATACCGTATTCGATTACCGTGATTTGAACAACCCATGATAAATAAATACTGTCCAGCATAAAGCACAGTTTTAAAAAACAGTCTCATCTGCGCACAGCAGCAGAGTAGTTTCGTTTTGTGTGAAAACATGGCAGAAAGCTGGGAGGTTTTAGAAGAGTGCTAAGGGAATTATACAGATGGATACATTAATGAATAATTATATGAATCTACCTCTAAATGTTCTGACTGTCTTCAGACTGCCTTCTCTGAGAGCATTCGAGTATAATCTGTGCAACAACTCTGTCCAAATCAATCTTTCTGACACCCAAACAGGCCAAACAAATGGCACCTTTCTCCCAAGCTCTGCCAGACTTGAATTAGCCCATTACGTGCTTAATATTCGTTAACCACCTTGTCATATTAGCATCCATATACACTTGTAGATTGGTGCGCTAATGGTTTTGGGAAAAGTGCCCTTGAATGTCCATGTGATTTCCATCCCTAAACCTCCCAGCTCATGATAATAGGCAGTCCAAAAAAAAATTATTCGGAAAGAGAGGATTGGTTATGGGTGCAAAACAAGGTTAAGCGAATGTGACAATATCACCGCTAATCTCATGATTGTGATTATGGGATCTGGCGAGGTGGGCAGCAGCGATGTCAACATCAGGGGAGCACGGTGTGCACAGTCTGAATGGCATTTTAAGGAGCTATGATGGCAAATGCAGGGTGCACACTCTGGCACTCAACAATGGAGTTTGGATTTGCATTCACTCTGTGATTTATATTTATCAAGTGTGCTATTCATGACTGGAAGCGGTTTAGTAAAACAATGGAGCTTTAGTACTCTAGCTGACTGCAGTATACAAGGTGTTCTGTACAAATCAGTTTGATGCAAGACAGTGTAATGATTCACTGAAACAAGTGTGAAAGCTAACATTTTAATGGATAAATTTAAATGACAATGCCAGCAACTAATGTTTTATAAATTCTGAAATGTGCAAATCTTGCTGCTATAATAGTGGAGGAGGCCTTGACAATTTGCCCCATGTTTGCTCGGGTGTTCTTATTCTCACAGAGCAAATTATCATGACGTCTGGTCCACTTTGCAGTTAATTCCAGCCACAAACTTCCCACTTAAAAAAGGAAAAGAGTGCAATGTAAAACATGATCGACATTTTAATGTCAAAAGACTGTAAAAATGATATGGTAAAAATATGGTAAATGATTAACGCTGTTTTCTAATCTATACAGTGGAAAATTCAATACTGTAGATCTAATGTGACTTCATGTACTTTTACAGTAAAATGCTGTTACATTTACAATTAATGCACATGTAAAGTATTATAATTCTTACAGTAGCCTTATTTGATACAACATTTCAAGTTAATACACTTTAAATATACTAAATTGCAAATAAATGCTAAACCATAATGCATTCATGTAAATCTAAATAACATTAAGTGTCCAAAAACATCAAATACAGCTTGCACTAGTTGCAAGTATTTTACCTCTGTAAGTATTACTCCTTTTCAAATACTGGTAAAGTGTACTTCTTTTTTACAAGACATAGTAATAAGCCATCATGAATTGATCAGTTTTTACTTTCACGATGAAAGCAGTACATCAGATCACTTTGAAAACAAATAATACACCTCTCACCGAATGATATAAGGTATCATTCTTGCCCATTACGTGAGTTACAGGCCGCATTTCTCAGATTTTTGTTTTGCATGAGCAACATTGACCATTGGCATCGCAATGTGGGCTTGTTCAGCCATGCAACAAAGCTAAGAAAATGTAATTTTTTTTTGCAAATAAGCAGTGATGCAGCTACTACAAAAAAGGTGAAAATACTGGCACACACTTGCTCCATTTCTTGTAAAATAACCTGTAGGCAAGAGGGAGATAATTGCAGCAATTTCACTGTTCTATATGGCACAGCGATGTGATAAAACAAAAGGTATATCAGAATGTTTTGACAATTTTGTTCATGGTATAATTTATTATGCACTGCACTGCATAACTTAGGCTACATTTAAATGCACTCTCTCCATTTTCTTTTTTACATTTTTTTTGTATTTTTGTTTTTAGCAGCTAGAAAACTGAATCCGTGTCAAATTAAGAATATATGAGTGAAATTTTAGCAAAATTACAATGACAATACATTGTTAATAGACAATACATGATTAGATCGAGTATTTATATATGTATTTGTTTGCTTGATTGATTTGATGTTTGCTTTTAGTTTTGATGTCCATTAATAATGTCACAGCATCTATGTGTGGGAAAAACCCAGTATGACCAACAGTATCACTATATATGTGAAGCACAAATAACTATACAAATAAATAATGAAGTTAATAAGATGAACTACTTTTTGTCTAACATATTTCTATTATATTCACAGAAACAAAAATAAAGAGCTTCAGTTTATTTGACTTTAGTTAAGTCTGCCATTTCAGCTGGATCTGAAAGGGGTAGCAGGTGCATGGTAAGAAACAATTATGAACCTAGAATACATTATATCAGATCAGGTTCATGAATATTGATCAGGTGATGCATTCACACTTTAATCCTAACCTATTTAACCTATTCCTAACCAATTTATAAGACTAAATTTGGCACCACTCACTTCTGATCAGCTGTGAACGCATGGAGTGATACAGTACAGTGAAACATCCCATTGCAGTTACATTCCATATTAGCATTCGTGAAACGCTGCTCAGCCCAGTGGCGAAGCTATGGGTGGGCCCGGGTGGGACAAAGGCCCACCCACTTTCAGCCGTGGCCCACCCAATGAGAAGTTGGTACTTTTCCAAATTAATTATATTTATTAAACAATAATAATAATAGACGTATAGTTTCCCTATAACGTCATATATTTACTTTAAAATATATTTAACTTGAGTTTTCATGGTCAATTACTGGCAGTTTATTCATTTTCCTTCGCTACACTTGTCAAAATGATGATTCTTCAGTTTCAGATAGTCACCACATTTATGTTTACAACGTAAGAACATAGTAAAATGTGCACGTTTTTTTATAATGCCGAATTTGAAAATAGTGAAACAAACCTCAATCAGTCAGTCTTTAAAAAACATCGGATATCCCAAATTAAACTTAAGTCTTAGCCCTGAATCCGGAACGCCTACAAATGAAACCAGACCACCGGGTGATGGATTTAGATTGAAAATTTATGAGCATGTTTAAAGCATCATATTAGCAACGGTACAGTGTTTGAACCAGTAAATAGATGCATCCTTTGTAGAAAGAAACACATAAAGTTGTGCTACATTGGCTACTCTTATCCACAACAAACTGTATATTTGCTGCACACATTTCTGCGGTATTCGTTTACTCTCCTTTGAACGCGAACTGACAGAGACCTTGATCATCTGCGAAGCTCCTGTCATGAGTCCGTGTCCTGCAGCTCTCCCATTCACTACATTGTTGGGAGAGGTCGCCATACATTTCCCGGAAATGTAATATTATCCAGATTACAAGTTACCCTACTTAAAATGTAATAAGTAGTGTAACTTTTCAATTACTTTTAAACTCTCAGCTAAAGTAACTATGATCACAGACTACATGACTCACAATTTTGATTACTTTCCTCTAAATTTACCTGATTGCCTTTTCATATTAAGCTCCCTGTGTTTCAACATGTCAAAGCAGGCAGTTGGTTAAACGTCTCACAATAGAGTTTGAACACTAATTACTGTCAGACTCTCGAAAGCTTGCATCACTTGAATTAAGATTATAATATTTTCCCTGTGTATGTTTAATAGGAGATGTTGGTTTATCTTCATTTGCATATAAGTGTTTATTTGCAGTGTGTGGACACAACCACCCTATTAATGGAATAAAAATCTTTTGCATTTGAGTCTTCGCCTCCCATTCATACCGTGACAGAACGTACCAACCACTTGAAGACTCAGCAGCGATGGGAATCTTCTTATTCCCAGCTCCCGGACAACAGAGGAACCAGACCACAGCCAGTGGGCCGCATCCCTGCCCATAAGACAATCGCCCCTTCCGGGTGGGCGGTACGCCGAAGACCTCTTCTATGCAGGCCACTAGGGATTGGAGAAGAGCATCCTCATCCACCTGTTTCTAGCAGGCCCAGACGTCACTTCACTTTCACTGGGAAGAGCTGGGTGAGCTAGATACATGGTCCTATTGGGAGATGGTGGACCACATCATCTATTTGAAGGAGGTGGAACTGCTGGAGGGTGCCCCTCTCCCAGTCTGGGCTGTTGTTCCAGAACCTCCTCGGATCGAGCTGGCCACTTGCAGATTCTCGGTTTCATTCTTTGGGCGTCCAGAAGAGAGTGCGGGTGAGACGCAGAGGATACTCTGCTGATGTCGGTGAAGCAAGCGGTGGCGCTCACGGTCCACCCAAGGCGGCGGTGACTGCTCACAATGCTCCCGAGGTGGTGGTGCCCACTCACAAAGAATCTACCACTTGAGGAAAATAGGCAGATGCCCGCTCACAGTCCTCTGAGGCGGTGGTTCCAAAATCGACTCACTTTAAAATCCATTATGAGGCGGATTTAAAATCATAACGTTGTCTGTTGATTTTAAAATCAAATCTTGCAAAGCATCCTGGAATCTAAGGCAGCAGCATATACATCCATCACAGAGCTTATCGGAAAACCATGATATAAATTTCTGAAACATTGGTATTTCATATTTTGACCACTCACGTTCCTCCCGAGGCGGCAGTGTCCGCTCACAAAGCTCCTGAGGTGGCCATCTTTTGCATTTGAGTAACGCCTGTGTAATCCTTAACATTCATAATACCTGTAATTTAATTACAGCTCCGTCATCTCAGACTAATTACAATTACTTTTATTTTGTAATGCTTTACAATAAACTTACATTAGATAATGCATTAACTAACATTAACAACGAGAAATGCATTTGTTACAGTATTAATTAATCTTTGTAAAGGCTAGTTTATAAAAATAGGCTACAACTTTTTGTTAGCTCAGGTACGAATGTTAATTAACAGATCAATTAAAATGTTTATAATTATTATTAAATGTTGAAATTAAAATGAATGTTAATTAATGCTTTAGAAGTGTTGTGCATTCAATATTTGTGCTGTATTTTCTGTTGGCAATTATGCAGTTTTCTTACACTTGCCCACCCGGTTTTATGTCGGCCCACCCACTTAAACATTTCTGGCCTCGCCCCTGGCTCAGCCAATCAAATTTGAGAACAGAAACAACTTATATAATGGGCACTGCTCATGAAGTGAGAGAGAGCAGCACTGAGGTGGATGATATCTTCAAAGACAACTAAAAAGTCTCAAGTGAAAAAAGGCCCTCAAATGCAATTACATTTTCAATAATTAATTGAAATTGAGATAATGGACTAATTAATTTAGCTAAATAAAGACCTTTGTGTTAAACAAAAGCATTTTAATTCCATGTTGCAAAAAAGCAAATCGCTTTCTTGACTTCATTCATCAGATATCTTCATCAGAGATTTGCCTTGAATAGAAAATGCTTGAAGCCATTTTTCATGCTTTTATATCTCTGTTCTATCACCCTTAGAGTAAAAGACAGACACTGCTTCTTTATTACAAGCCCAACAAACTAAGCTTGTGTTTATTTTCCTGTCTAAAAGACAGACAGATGCAGGTGTGAAGCCCATTAGCTGTCTACTGCACCATGCCAGGATTTTTCGCTGGCTCTTAAGAGCGAGATGTGATCGGTAGGGGGTCACCGCATCATTACCTCTCATCCCTGCCTCCAAAATCTCACCATCCCTGAGGGCATCAGCGGCAGATAGAGAGCGCGTCAAAGAAAAGAAAATGACACTGTTCAAGACGAGGGAGCCTTTAATTTCTCCTATTACAGGTGTGTCACCTGAGCACTCTTTTTCCCAGGGAACTTTTCACTTCAGGAAACATGATACAATTCTAATGAAATTGGGGACTTTTCCTCTGATTCATTGAGAATATTATCCTCCTTAGTATAATGTGTAATTCCTGGTAATTTATTTTTGCAAATATTGAAACCAAATCTTGCCCTGACTGCTAAATTAATTGAATTATGGGAGGAAGTCAAAGATAAAGTGTGATATACACAATTCTAAATGGCAAAGCAGGTAATAATCAGTATGTAAGTACTGGCTAATTAAAAAGTCTCAGCTGGTTTATTTGTCGTTTATTGTGCTCTACCTGAGAGCCATCACCTCCGTTAAACAAATTAACTGTCAACTTGACATGATATATGATCACATCCAATTCTAAATGGTCAGGTAAAATCCAGTACTGGCTAAAAAAAGTCTCAGCTGCACACACACACACACACACATATTTTAAACTGACATACATTTTTTTCATAATTACCTACTATATGAGTAGCAAAACACAAACAGCTTTGGTAACACTTTTGAGAACACATACCGTATTCGATTACCGTGATTTGAACAACCCATGATAAATAAATACTGTCCAGCATAAAGCACAGTTTTAAAAAACAGTCTCATCTGCGCACAGCAGCAGAGTAGTTTCGTTTTGTGTGAAAACATGGCAGAAAGCTGGGAGGTTTTAGAAGAGTGCTAAGGGAATTATACAGATGGATACATTAATGAATAATTATATGAATCTACCTCTAAATGTTCTGACTGTCTTCAGAAAAGATTCAATGGGATTTTGTTTTCATCTTCACTCCATGTAATACCTAATAAAGTAGAGTTCTTAAAGCAATGCTGCTTCGTCCACGGAGGTTACAGGAAACAGCTGTAATTCTGTTGTTATTTATATAATCATTTACATTTTGACTTAACCCGTTTCTTAATTCAAAGGCTGAAATGTGAGGTTTAACTTTTTATTAAACTTTTTCAAAGCTTTATTTGAACATTTACATTAGATATTTCAACATGCTATTAGATAAACTGCTGTCAGTCACATTGTCATTTAAAATCCGGACATCATTGGTTATGTTATTTTTTTAGTGATTTTGCTAACAAAACAAAAATAATTGTATAATTTTAATAATATAATTTTAAATATAAAACTTGGTGAAACTATTTTTCTGTCAGTACTTTTTGAACATTTCCAGTACATTTTAACAATATCATGATAAATACTGATAATCCGGATAATTTTGGTCACTATAATCGTTATAAGAAATGTTCATATCGTTACATCCCTACAGATAAATGTGGTAATTCCTATTTTCAGGTTTTTCTTAACAAATAAATAAGTGTCCTTCACCTTATGTAGGTTAGGACTATAAAGAAAACAGACTCTACAAACTGCATATAAAAACATAACATTTGTATATACTGTACTGTTGTATAATAATAGTAGGCAGTTCACAGTGTATACTGTGCAGTGTACTAGTATTCATTCCAGTAGCGGCTCCTGACCATGAATTTTGTGAGGGTGTCAAGACATTTATGAGTTAACATCTTAGGACTGATTCAGTTTAAAGGTCTATGTTTAAGTGGATAAATATTTTGAACCGTCTTCATAAACAGAAAAATAAAAAAGCACTGTAATTATTTATTCTGAAAAAAAGGAAAAATCCTACTAATCATTGACCAATATAATCATCCACAATAGCCTTGCAAGCATTGACATCTTGCCATGATGAGGATGGCTCTTGTGTTAATGGTAAACATGGTCTCGGCTTTTATGCCTAAGCTGTCTGTCATCATACAAAGCCATGCAGGGAGAACGGATAATTTAGTGTGCAGCAAGTAAAACGCATGACCAGTAAATGCTTCGTTCAGCTATCAATTTGAAAGCTAAGTGACTCAGCAGTAGAGCAACTACTGTTTGGATGGAAAATACAAACTATAAACCATTGTGTTCTGTAATGTTCTGTTTACAGAACATAGATTATAAAAAGGCTTGTTTTCTCCCTTGAAAATATTTATTATTATTATTAGAAAGCTGTTATTAAACATATGGTAAAAGACTAAATATAGAGCAGTGATAGCAGGGATTGTATTCTTTTTTTGGGATATAGAGATTAATAAAACATTTAGAGATGTCTTTAGTATGTAGGGTGAACATTCTGTATTTTCGGTGTCACTGCACAAAACTTAAAAATAATTTATATATATATATATATATTGTTTTTACTGTGTTGTTAATGAAACATACTACACTTTCCTATATAAATTAATTTAATTTTGACAGTTGGCAGCAGTTCGTTTAGTTTAGAAGTGTTGAACAAAGACACACAAATGATAATCCCAGTCAAAGTCATATATCTAAAGTATACTAAATTATATATAGGGATATATGTTTGATTGAAGGGCAATAATAGCAATAGATTAATTAATATTAAGCTTATGGGTTATTATAAATAATGAAAACATTTGATATGTAATTCATAAAACTTGTTAATAATAACTCCATTAACTATAATAATTCTTAAATTAAATTATTTCCAATAATTCCAATAGTCATTCTTACCCCATAATCCGTAATATAATATTATAGTGAATATAACTAATAAATATTAATAATAAACTAATATATGCTTTTTTCAGTAAGGAAAGTAACTAATCTAAATGACAAAATTCAAAACACATTAGAAACAGATTGTAGCATTCTGTTTTTTTACACTTGGATCTCTAATAAACACCGTTACTGAACATTATCACGATTAATAGCTAATTTTAGATCCTGTCAAAACAAAACATCACATAAAATGTTACAGAATATTACAATTTCACAAGAAGACATGTAGGTACACATAAGATGTCTTAGCAACATACTGGCCACAATTATTGACTCTGTCCTAGAGGCATGTTTCACACAGGAAACACATAAACACAAAAAACTATCACAGCACTGCATCCTTGGACCTGTGGACCCCTTCTTCGTGCTCCTGTTCCTAACATGAACCAGACATCAATCAGTCTGTAGAGGCTGTAACAGAGGGCTTCATTATCTCAACCCCACTCATCTTTATTTCATCGTTGGCAGGCATAAGAGGGCCGTGTGCTGGCATATGAAAGGATGAATTTCCACATGAATTATTTTCCGCCTCAACTGCTCGAGGCACTGTATGTGCAACGTGATGCCGAGGCCGGCTTACCCGCTCTGCCGCAGGTCCCTTAGAGGGAAAGATATGGCACGTCTAAATGAGTTTGGTGGCGATGATACGGCACAAAAGGTGAAAAGTGGGAAAATCTGTCTAGGGAAGGATGATTAATTAATGGCATGAGATATCGGAATATGGAAATTTAGATTTTGATGGCAATATGCAACTGGCGTGGAGCCAGAGGACAAACAAATACAAATCAGATGACTGAAAGTGCCAATAAACCAGGCATCGCCATTCACCCCCCTCACTGTCATTGATATATTTTTATTTCATGCTTCAAAATGTTCCTTGGGCTTCATTTCAATTATATCTTCCGAAATCAAATGAGGTCTTCATCCATTAGTATATCTGAGCTATACCCAGACATGATTCTAAAACAAATTTTTCAATGTAACCATCATAACTATATTCTAAAACTAATTATACTTCTTTTTTGGGGTAAATAAGGTTCAAAGATTCGGTGACAAGCTCAGTGTAATCATATAATATCATTAGTAAAAAGCTGTAGGATAAATAATCTTTTCCAATGATCTATAAAACAACGGCCTCTGAAAAAAAACATAACAAAATCAGAACAGCACCAATTTCAATTGCATCCAAAATACAAATACAATACACATTTTATTTCTATCTAAAACAACTTTATGTCTCTTGCATCATTACATACAGATTTCTGGACAGCTAATTGCAAAGCTAACATTACTTCAGTCACTAGAGAAAATATATTGTCTGCCATATTGAGAGCTCAGTGGCTGACAACCAATTCATGGCTTATTGCCATTAGTAAAAAGCTGTAGGATAAATAGATCTTTTCCAATGATCTCACCTGTTTCTGTCTAAAACAACGGCCTCTGGACTCAATACTGAGTACATCAATACTCAGAACAGCACCAATTCTCAAATTTAAGCATCCAATAGACCTTCATAAGACCTGTTTTGGGTCATGGCATAATTGATTTATCAGGAATATCTTAATTGATAGTTTGGAACTGCTTAGGGATAAACCTCAGAAATGTCTCTCAAAATAAAGCAGCTCCAGCCATTTTGAGCTTGCGATTCTGCATTCAGGGCATATGGCATCTCTTCATGTCGATCATCCTTCCCAGCACCATTTGTGTGGTCCCTGCTCCTTCAGTCATCTTTGGGATTACTATCTATTGGTATCTATTAGATGACAGACATCTGATGAAGACTGGCCATTTCTGAAGTTGATCTTTATCAGCATGGCTACATTCTCACGTTTTCAGAGCTGAATACAAATTCCCTCAGAGGCTTTAAATGGATCAACACACTCTCTATATCAAAATGATGCATAGTCTAACTTAATTTAACATTGAAGAAAATTCAGTATAACAACCATTTGGTTAAATTATAAGTACAATTTCTTAGCATTTATTTTTTTTCAATATAAACAAATTAGTATTTAATCTAAATGCGTATATTAAACTCTCCATCAACAGTTAGATGTTCATAAAGTTTCATATGCAATCATTTAAAAAAATGGATAAGCAATGTAAATAACTGAAACCCAATTTGCTTCAAAGAATTAGCTTAAAAGTATTCATAATTGTTTGCTGCGAAGATCCCCAAAGGAAAATGTGAATGGCACATCTATAAACTGTCTGATCAAAGTGCATTTCAGCTTCTGTTTTCTTCAGAGTCTGCATTATCCATATTACCAAGGAGACTTCCCATAGCCATAATTAAGTGATTCTGTGGCTGAGCTTTTAGCACACAACAAGGATATGGCTAGTTTACCATAAGTACTGCAGTATTGTGCAGCAAAAGTTGAGAACACAATAAAAGTATCCATCAAGTTTTTAATTTGAGTTTCTGCTTTAGTGAACAAAGACTTGTATAATCATCCTTGTACCATACTTGTATAATCATCAATGCCCTCTTGGACGTTGCCATTCATGCGTTATGCATTAGTGAGCATTTACTGCATCAACAGGTTGTACAGCAGAGTATAAGGTACTAATGGGCATATGGAATGTTGACTATAAAAACTGTCTGCTGGATACAGGATGAGAGTTTGTCATTCCGTGTTCTGACTGTCAGGTTTGGCAGTAAGCTTATGGTAAGAACTAGCATTAGCCACCAATTATAGGGAGAAAAAAATAAATACAAATAAGCTTACACATTAAGTCTAACATTATGGCATATTAACAGGCATGCTTTGAGTGTACAGATAAGTTTAAACACTGGTAAATGATGGACAGGAATGGACTAACCATACATAGCATTGGGAAAATTTTACATTACATTTAGCAGATGCTTTTATCCAAAGCGACTTACAATGCATTCAGACTATACATTTTTTATCAGTGTGTGTGTTCCCTGGGAATTGAACCCACAACCTTTTGCGCTGCTAACGCAATGCTCTACCACTGAGCCACAGGAACATGTTAAACTGAAAGAAAAATCCAGGCATGAGGCCCATTTGAGTGACAAACAGGATATGGTCCTAAAACAGAAATATATTGAAGCTTGATGTTTACTTAATACTTGGACTTGGCATGCCTTTGTTTTCATGTAATTGAACAATCAAATTTACAGTAATTTAATAAAGGAGCAGCATTACATTTCACTTGTATTCATATTCAAAACTGAAATTTTGTTATCACAACAACCTTATTACTAAGCTACCAAGTGGGATATCCAACACTGATGCTCTGAGAGACCCTCGTACCACACGCAGGTTTACAAAATGACAAAACAACCATCTATTCTCCTCAAAGCGAAATCTGGAGGTTAGAAGCCAATTGTAGGAAGGAAGGAAGCGGGACACCAGGTGTTTTTATTTAACAGATTGTATGACAAAACAAACCATCTATTCTCCTCTGGAAATGCTGATTGAACACGACATTTTAATTCACTGGAGGTCAGAATGTACACTCTACAACTGTACACTGGAAACACATTTTTAAGTCTTCACGTCTCCTCCTATTAAATCTTGTTCCAAAAAACGATTCACTAGAATAGTTCAGATAAAAGCCCATAAAGCATAAAATCCAGGCCAACAGTTCCCTGCTTTGGTGATCTGAATCACAGTGTAACTGATTCAAACCACTTTTTCATCCATCACCTGATAAAATTATTTGTATTGAATCTAGTGTGTTTATTTGCAAATAGGGTGTATCTGTGGAAACATCTTATGTCAATGTGGAATTATGAGTGATTTTACACCACACATGCACTGAAATTCACCTGAAAGGTTAGTTAAAAAAAAAGAGTTTGCTTGCTGCATATTACTCTCTGAGAGGAGTTCATTCATCTAAATGAAATATGAGCGCATATAAGCCAGACCACTAACACAATCTCTATGCCTTATTTTCACTTTCATTCCAGGTTTTAGCCAGCTAACTATCTATCCATTCACAAGCCACAGACCTGTAATATACAAACCATTATGTCATTTATCTATTGAAGAAATCCTGTTTATTATAGTTAAAGCTTAAAGGAATAATTCAACCCAAAATTTTCATTCTTTACTCATGACTCCTCATTTCTTTCCAAACCCTTATGACTTTCTTTCTTCAATATAAGACAACAAGAGATGTTCAGCTGAATGTTAATACTGTTCTTTTATATACAGTGATGGTGGTCTATACTGCATATTTATAGAGAATCTTATTGAAATACAGACCTCTACTTTTATATCTTGTTCACGCATGCACATATTCAAACTTGAAGCATCAAGATAAGGTTTGACTTCAGTGAAAGCGAAAACATTCAGCGAAACATTGGCTCTTTTGTGACATAGGGATGATCACATGAAACTTCAGAAAATATTTTAAATTAACACATGCACAAATGACATTTGCAACATAGACTCATTACAAAAATGTTAATCTGCCTATATTTTTGCAATGCTCCAAAATCGTACATATACTTTATACTTCACTGCAGCGTTCACCACTAGTGGCAATAAAACTCTCACACACACACACATACACAGATGCACGCACACGCACGCACACAAGTATGGTTGTTTTTCACAGTTATTAGACACACAGGCGCAGATTATTGATTTAATAAAGACTTGTTTTTGCGATGTCCGTTGGACAATACCATGATATGACCTCAAAATCATGTTGCATGATTGGTAGTGTGATTTAAAGTGTGTATTTGAAGTGGTGCATGTGCAGGGGCGCCTTAAGATAACCAGAGGCCCCTGGGCTACCACATTACGGTAGACCCCCCTACCCCAGAGAACCTTTTTATTTAGTTTCCTGACTTCCAGCTTTTTTTTTCTTGTTAATATGCCAGTTAACGTTCACAATACTACATTTACATGCGCACAAATAATTCGATTATTTCCAATCATCAGAGTAAGGACTTAATCGCATTATGATGTTTACATGTCACGAGCAAAACTCTTACTCCCATTTAGGTGCAATTTCTAATTGCATGTAAAAAAAAATGTTATTATTTTTTTACTGCCATTATTCACAAACCTCATTGCACAGCACAAATGATGGACTCAGAAAGAGCAGGTGTGTTTACAGGCCACTGTTTTAATTTATTTACGTCTATTGCATAATGAATTTGTATGGCTGTATTGCACGCTTTTTCGGCGCCATAGAAATGTGATGGAATTTGTTTGCCTATATGTTGCCATTATGTTCTCGCCGTTTCTGGATGAGGGTAAGGAACAGAGACTGGTGGCAGCGAGTTGTGTTTTCCCCAGAAATGCGATGCTTTCTTCGCCTCCATCGTTTCTAATCTGCGTATTACTACAGGTGCGCGTCCCGTCATTCATATAGGCTACATCACGGGCGCATGCACACTTTGGTCAGAGCGGCAATACTGCGATTAAGGTGTTTACATGCCTGTATATTTCGATTAAAATCAGCATACTATGTTAATACGATTATAAGCTTAATTGCATTATTTAAATTCGAAGTATTGCATTTACACGAGGTAAAGATTAATCGCAATATTGTCAAAATCTCATTATAATCGCATTAAGAGGGTGCAGTTAAACGCACTCACTGTTCTGCGTAAAATGTGAATATAAGTGAATATGCAAATTCATTCTTTGTCAGTGCCACATGGTAGCGCTTAGGAACAGCAGAATATAGCCGTTACATAACACTACGTTATTACATGCTTTATACGGAGGTAATATGAAAATAAAATGCCATCAAAACTTTCCTGGCTGAAATGTGAGTTTACAGGTATGATTTAAACACCACAAATCACACAAAATATTCATTATTCATCATCAGTAGAATGAAACAACACAACATGTTGGCATACATGTGGACTGTTTGGTGATTTGCTAGCTGCGTTTTTATTTTGAAACATGCCGTGCTCACGTTTAATTAATGAAATCAGAGCCGTATAAAGTTTAATTATCGCATTTAAGCAATAGGACTATTCCTATTTAAAATTGAGACTTTGAAGCAGCACCTTAATCTAACCTTCAGCTAACAGACACACGTATTACATCCACGCAAGTTAGTGAACTCGGACTGTATGATGTTACAGAAAGTTGTCCGATCCAGTTCCTTTCACACAGCAGTGTTATTTGTCTTGTTCACTCTTGTGCTGCACGTCAATTGTGCTGCATTCCGCTTAAAGACACTCTTGTGCTGGGGTACTTTACTAGTAGCGAATGCATTGATTGTGCTGCATTCCGCTAACAGTATATCGGTGTAAGAATCAGGACAAATGAGTGATTGGTGACCTGTGTGATTGGTGTAATGGTGGATGGGAAACAGTGAATGATGGGAGATACAAAAAGTGTGGTGCAAGAGATGTAGTGTGTGGGAGTAACCTAAACAGAACCATTCACTATATAGGCAACTACAACCAGGGTGTCGCTGAAATGAGTGTGTTAGTTTGTTTACACAATGCTGTTGTCACTGCTGCAAACTCCCATATAAATAATGATTTGAAAGATATAATTTCCTTGCAGCCAGTGGGCCCCCTTTCTAGTGTAGGCACCTGGGCTTCAGCCCCTTGAAGCCTGTGCATTAATGCGCCCCTGTGCATGTGTATAGCTTTTCTGATGTAAACTTGCTCAGTAGCACACCTGGTACTTTTCCATTGTGATGCATAGCACTCGGGTACAAGTGACATGAAACGCAAGTCACAATACTCCATAAAGTAGCTCAAAGACTTGTAAAAGCAGTTAAAATGTCATGGTTGCTTCAGCAAATGCATTTTTCCCTCAGATTTGCTTTTTTAACACTATTGGTTAGGTTTAGAGTAGGATAAAATGTAGGTGGTATAATTTTCAAACACAACAAAGCATTAACTTTTTTGCGCCACTCCTGGGGCATTTAATTTCCAAACTGCTGCGATGCAACAACCAACAAAATAAAACATTGACAAATCTATTTCAGATAAAACTGAACATGCCTTTAGCACCACTCACTGGACATTTCATTGTGAAATTGTCATGAAACATGCAAAAAGCAACATGAGATTTGCATAAAAGTTGCCAGAGGTAATTTTTTCTAATGAGCGAGTAAATCAGCATTTTAAAGGGTGCTGATCCAGGAAAGTGTCCTACTTGTGTAAGCCAATGTTGTGCCTTATCTGAAGTTGAACAGAAGATGAAAGAGGTGTTTAAAGCAGGTTATGTGTGATTGTATTGTTCTCTTCTACCTACACTCAGTGATGAAGACACCTCCGCTCACGTGCCAGTTTGTTTAGGCCTCTGAGGGAAATCTCAAACACACCTTGGCAAGTGCTCATTAGGTATTGTTTGGTGATTCTCTGCTTTGGGTTCTTGTGAGAGTGTTGGTACAAAAGTGTGACACAAGAAAATGTGACTGCATTAAGTGTCTGCTTAAGAGACGGTGAGCCTTGATCCAGCACACATCAAAGCCGGCTATCAAAAACACCCCAGCAAGACTGTCATGTAATTACACGTGATGAGGGGCTTGGTGGGGCTACTGCTGTCTCTGCCTCTGTCTGTGGTTGTGTGTTTATTCATGTCACTGATAATACAGGGACCCAGAAGAAAGGTAATTACTGTTCCCTAAACAGGGTGGGGATGAATGAATCCACCATGCAGTTTTAAACACAGTAAGACACACATCTTCAGCTAAACACATCTGATAGCTTAATACAGTGCTTGAAAATATAATAAAGAAGACAGTGTTAATGAATTGCATGCATTCACTATGGCGGAAACTCACATCATATTTTCAGGAAAAGATTTAGTTGCATGAACTAAAAAGACAAAGGTCAAATATTTCAATAATTTAAATGCTGTAGTTCCAGAACTAAAAGTACAGTACTAAAGTACTGGCATGACTTTTCGCAAACTATTTCCCAGTACCATTTGGGGTTGTATTCGCACCGACAGTGGGTACTAAGAAGTGACGTAAGCCAGTCGACAGCGACATCATTTGTGTGCAGCATTCAACAACGTAAACAAAGAAGAACGTCAAGCGATTAAAAGAACGAAAAGGAGGACTAAGAATCTCCAATGACAATTTGCAGTGTTATATTTCATTGAGACTGATAGAAGCACAAAATGCCGTAGACGAAGTCTTCAGGTAAATGCCATTTATAAATGCTCTCAGTATGATACGATGTTTACACAATATATGTTTACACAGTGTTTTAAATCATGGCGGGTGAGGGCGTTTTCGTTCGCGTTTAGCCAATCAGCGTACACTTACGTCTCAAATAGTTCCTAGAACTGTTTAGACCCTACTCTGAAGTAGGAGCTAATTTATGGCGCTTTTCCACTGCATGGTACGGCACGGTTCGGCACGGCTCGTTACGGCACGGCTCAGTTCGGGTCGGTTTGCGTTTCCACTGCAGTTTAGTACCGCTTTAGAGTGGGTGGGATTATTCACGTGTCATTATAATTGCGCCGCCTCTACTGCGGTGACATCATCATAAACGCGCCACAAACAAACGTACAACAAAGGAGCATATCGACGGAATTCTGTTCTTCATTCCCGACATGTGGATATGTTTAACAGCAACGGACATGCCTATGAGAATGCTTGGGATTTACCCCCAGCAGCAGAGACTGTGGTGGCAGTGCCACAGGCTGTAGAGGAGGAGTGTACCCACTAGATGTCCGCGCTGACAAGGCTGATCGAACATCGCTGTTAATCCACGGTTTTTGGTTTGGGTAGATGCGGATTGTTTTTGTCGGAACTACGTCTTCTATACACTTCCTGATAAAACACGGATAATGCGGAAATAGCTGTATAATAAGCAGGATAATGTACGTCCATCTGGTTGCTATCGCAAAATAATCCCCTCAGGGTGATACAATGGGGTCCTAATCACCCTGTCAGTTTCTGCAATAACAACTCGAGGGATATACATTAACCTTACTTAATCCATTAGGATTAATAGGTAACATTAAACAACATGTAGACCATTTATTTAGTTGAATTTTCATAAATAGTGCTGTTTTAATAAATAAATCGATTATACATTTGTAAATATGAACATCAACTTTTTTATATATGTTTTGGGGCTTGTATTGCCTTTTTATCAGAAAGAACAATTGAGAGCAGACATGAAAGTATTGGGTGGAGAGAGGGGGGTGGGATCGGCAAAGGACCTAGAGACGGGAATTGAACTCGAGTCGCTACGAACACAATTGTGCTATGTGTCGGCGCACTAACCACTAGGCTATTGGCACTGACAAACATAAACTGTCATTGATTAATACAAATATAAGAAATAAATGACAACACTACACACACAATATATATACAGTATGTATATATTATTTTTTTTACTTTTTATTATATATATAATAGTATTATATATTCATGTATATTATTTTTCTTCAACAAAACAAAACAGGGGGGGAGAAAAACACTTGTTTAGACAAATGTATCATAAACAGAATATTTTTAATCTTTAAAGTTTATACTGCTCACAAGGAACTCTATTCCCTGGATATATAGATAGATGGAAATAAATGCTGTAATTAGGGAGGAAAGTCTTAACTGCTATCGATTGGGGATTAACATATTGCTCAGATGCAGAATAACCCAGGGAACCGCAGAGCTGAGAAACTCATCCTAATACTCAATGATGCATGAATCAACGATACTGCCGAAACAACAGAGGTTGAGGCCACTTACAATGGCAAGCTGCTCATTAACCCTGACTGAAGGGAAAATCACAGGTGATTTACATTTACATATATGCATGTAGCAGACACTTTTATCCAAAGCGACTTACAGTGCATTCAGGCTATACATTTTTTTTCATTACGAGTATTCCCTGGGAATCGAACCCACAACCTTTTGCGCTGCTATCTCAATGCTCTACCACTGAGCCACAGGAACACGTGATAAAGGACACATTTGTTCCAGCTGTATAGTTGTATATATATGGTTCATTTAAAATGATTGCTTTGATTCAGTACAGTTCTCTTGTTTAAAAGCATCATCTGTGTCAATGGTATTGTTTACTGCAAAGCTAGACAGCAGTTCTTCTAAAAAACAATGGATTCAATTTATTAGAATCCAACATGATTTAGTTTTGATATTTATTTAGCCAAACAAGCCAAAATTGCATGAAGGAAAAAATCAATTAAAAAGAAAAATCAATTAAATTATTCCTCAAATATAAACTTTATGTTGAAATACGTTTAAAGTCAACAGTGCTTCGGGAAAACATATTTCTGCTGATGTCACATAGGTTGTACAGACTATTGGATAACATTAACCAAAAGCCAAACAGTGAGTGAGGCATTGCTTTAGCAAACCCGCATGAGGACTCTATCCATTCTGGTAGAGAAAGCCAACTTTAAACATGCCAATCGATTTTTGCCCTAAACCAACTACAATTCACACCAACTTTAAGATTTTATTTACCTATACATTTTTAAAGAACTTTTTCATAATAATTTAGGTATAGTGAGGATAAAACTAATGGTTGCAGTGAGGATAAGTGGGCAGGGCTGCTTCACTAAACTCAAATGTAAGGCAGAGAGAGCAGGCATATTCCAAATTAAAAGCACAAGCAAGACACATCAGTATATCACTCTGATGGATGGGCGTTTAGAGTGATTGTACATGAGCAATGCCAAATTGACCCAAATACTTGATGTGGGTTTAATAAAGAAAAATGAATAAAGTAGCCTTTGTAATTCTTTGTGAAAAAAAAAAGGTCAACCCACAACTCTCTGTTTTCTTTTGCTTCTTTGCCTGAAGAAAAACTCAAACAATGTCCAATCTAATATCTACTGAAAGCAATATACCGGCGATGTCCTCTGGCAGTTGTTCTCTCACTGTTGTAGTTTTACGAAACTTCCCACCATGTGACCTCCTTCTGCATACATCATTTTAGAAATTCTCAGATTTTTGTTTACCGCATTTATGCACAGCTTTAAACTACCAGAGGCCACTGCTGTTTGCCAATTTTAGCTACAACTGACAATTTTGCACAATCTCTTCTCTCCTTCGTATGTTCAAACAAACAATGCCAACAGATGATAGTGCAACTCTGCAACTGAAAAATTGCTATTTTTTTACATTTTCTGAAGAAAACCATTCCAAGTCAAAAGAGCCAATATTCTCGATATTCTGGTCTCTAGATAGAGATTCCACTCTTAGGTGGAATAGAATGACTTTAACCTATTATATCATCCACCAGGTAAAAAATTAAATTCAGCTAGAAAATTGACAAAAGTGCACCTCTCTTCAACAAGCGCATTATCTGGAGTACCATTCATATCAGTAATCTTGTTTGGTGAATTTAAGCAGCACAATCTAGTCATTTCAACAGGAATTCACGTGGTATGGAATTTTCCATGAGGCTGAAAGATCTCCTTCCACAGATTTCACATCCGGTTTGGTTGATTGTGGTAATTCATTGCATTGACACCAAGATAAAGCTGCTTGTTTGAAAATAACTTGTGTGATCTGTGCTTCACACATTTCACAACAGACATTTTTTTCTGCAAAATTTTGCCAAAATGATGCTAATGTGACCACACCTTTAGACATTTATTCAAGTCATCACCCATGCTGAACAAATCAAATGTACTATACCAACGATGTTTGTCCTTTTTTTCTGGAAAGATAGTCTGTGAATCCCTGGCATCTGTTTTATGAATGCACAACAGATTGGTTCAGCTTGATCTAAGAAGGACAACCGATATTGAGCCGTAGTTCCAAGGTCACAGTTAAACAGCCTTGCCGATTTCCAAGGATATGAAAAGAACTCTGCTTCAGCACATACTGTATAATGACAATAGAAATCTTTTTGCCTATTTGTTTTTTTTTACAAGAAAAATTGCATACTGTATTCAGTAGCAGACTGAAGCTTTTAAAGTAGAAAATTGCCAGTGAAGGCAGGAAAGAGGGAACATATGTATTGAAGTGAAAATATTGGCTAGGTCCGCACAAGATGGAGTGCTTTGGCATTGCATGCTCACAAATGCATACTAATACACAAGAAAAAGGCATGATTGCTGGAGCCCTGCAGGCGATGAATAGGTGGACATCTACATTCATGTTAAAATGAAAGGCCACCACCATCACTCACCAAACGGTATGATGGTGGAGATAGATGCTGTCAGACGCAAGATTTTAATAGAGAGGACATTAATGCATGTGACATGCTTTTAAGTACGCCCCCCTGATGGCACTCAGGCTTCAAAAATCAATGTTAAAGTGTGTTCTAAATGCATAAGTCTGTCCCATTCTCCGTTCATGGCAACATTTTTTTCATCATTTCACATTCTGGATGTGTTTGTCTGGTTGTAATACCTGAACAAAAACATCACTTAAACATCCCAGATATTGTCAAATGGGTGTCCAACAAACATTTGTACCTTTCAAAAATGCTTTGTGGAAAATTTACACTGCAGATTAATTTGGAACACAATGTCCACTCTGTTTAAAAGTGTGAACTGCAAAAATCTAATTCAGTCTCACATTTTCAATTCAAATCTGGGCCAAACAGATGCATATGACTTCAGTTGTGAAATTTTTACTATGTTTGATCATTTACTCTTGTCTTGAATCAAATATTGTATGTATTTATGATTTATTTCATTAAATGATTCCAAAGTACAAAATGCTCTAATTTGTAAGACATGTATTTACATTAGGCATGATAAAGACTTAATAGAGGAAGTCCATTTGACATTACAATGTTTTTTTCTAAAACTTGGTTTGTCATGAATATATCAGGGTAGGGCGTTTCATATATTCATATATGTTTAGACCAGAGGGCCACATTTAAAAGGTCACTGTGCATAACCTCACTAAAATTTAGATTTGAGTAGAAAATATAAATTGGGCTCTCTGGCTTGCAGCATGAATGTAGACAAATGAATGCATATATCAAAAACCATGCACACTATTTTCCAAATCTATGTTAATACAGATTATGCCTACACAAAATGGCCTTTATAAAAGCTGTATCGCACATGTCAAGCCCTTTTTATAATACCCTGCATTCAGAAAAAGAAAAGAAAGAAATGTAATTATGTTTCTCGCAGGTGCCTCGTGGGTATAAGAGTGGCACGGATGATGTGAGAGAACAAGTGACAGGGAAAAAACAAAAGGATATAGAAGGATAGAGGAAAACAATTTCAAGCCGAGTATAATTGGAGATTTGAAAGACAGCTGTCGAGCTATGATAGGTGGATATAATGTGATTACAGGCATGCTCCCTATGGCCTGCTCAGGTTTAATCATATTGCAGGCCTGTATTACGCGCACTCGAGCTCTACGGCTCTCTGATGCTTGTTCGCCCGCCAGCCGGATTCATCCTGTCACGTACGCTGGGTAAAGATATACCCTATAACCTGATGTCAGCCAGAAACGCTAAAACAAAGACACACTCTGTTTCCATGCATGAGGGATGTGCAGTATTTTGCAAAAAATTGCCTCATCAATATTTATAAGTTAAGAACAAACAAAAACAGGTTAAATATTATGATCGCTACTATGTTAAGGTTAAGTGACAGATTAACTATCAGTCAATACAAATGCATTTATCAGCTGTTTAAATCAGAGTGCTGGAGGCTTTGAAACATGCTTAGCATTTAGCATTACAGGTTAATTCTTGCAACAACAATCCATAATAAGCAGCAGAGAGAAGAGTGTTTGTCTAATTTGATAGTGTCAAAAATTATATACTGTCCTGCAAAAAAAAAACATACAAAACAGAGCACATTAAAATTAATTACCTCAGGTCAGTTACCTGTGGTTGTGGCTAAAAAGATGCAAACAATGCAAGAATTCTAACAAGCCTTTACTTCTCAATATACATTTCAAGAACAGGGCTTGATATAAGCTCTAAAATATTTTACTATGTGTAAATAGCCCCAAAAAACTGTAAAAACACTAGCTTTATAAGGTCAGCTGAACAATATAAGACATTAACTATTTACACCAGTGTACAATTCATGCAATATTTACAACCAACCCTGGACTTTGCCATGTGCCAGAGAGATATATAAACACAGGGCAAATTTTCACAACAGAAACTCAAGACTTGCAATAACTCATGTTTACATGGTGGTGAAGAGGCTAAGAAAATATTAGATTTTTTTTTGCTCCTTGCACATTTGTGTGATGCGCTCAACATGAAATGTCCAGTGAATGGGACCATAAGCTTTTAACAAAAATCAAGTCCTTATTAATCAATAATTTGCCCCTGGTTGCCCCTGTAATCATAATTTGTGTGAAATGGAAAAGTTGTTGTTGCTTTACTGACACTACCCTGCTGATGAAAAAAAGGCTAATATGCTAAGACCAGCCTGACCATCTAAGGAAGCGGCCAAAACAATCCAGCTATGACCAGACTGGAAGACCAGCTAAAACTAGTCAAGCAGATTAAGTTGGGAACTGCAGGGCATGTTTACATACTTTTGCAAAAACATATTGATACATTCACGTTTTCCCCTGAGTCTCTGTTGGGTAATTCGATTTTCCAGATTGATTAAAAAACAGTGGACAGTGACCAGCATTATCACTATATTTCAATTAATTCCACATCTTAACACCACAATACTTAACTGGAGGCAGTGTGTGATAATTTTGCTTCAAGGATCGAAGGAGATATACTGCAGAATAATTTAATCGAATCAGCTACAAGAACCAAGACTCAGTCTCATATCCTGCTGTTGCATGTCTAATCCTAATTTTAGCCGGGTTTAATTCTTCCACACAAGGTTTCCTTTCTTACAAATGCACAACAGGAAGGGCACAGCTGCCAGCCCCTGGACACGAGACAATTAATCTTCTTCCCTTCATCCTCATCACACACAAGCGAGTTGTGTTGGGGGAAGGGTAGCTTCTGATAACCCCATTTCTGAAACGGTAATTAGAAAAGAAATCATAGGGCTTTCTGCATATTATGATATGGCCAGCAACTGGCCTCTTCCTCTTTTCTTTAATGAGATCTTGAACAGTGAGGAAAAAACATTTCCCTTCAGTCTTTCACAGAAAACATAATTCAATTATTATAGCTAAAGGTAAAACATTCTTTCATTACTGCGATTAATATGCAAGTGTGTGGTATTGCCTTCTGACTTTTGTTTTGAGAAGAGGCTTATACATTTACATTGTCATTCAAATATTGTTGTTGTGTGAATAGTGCTTCAGCACTTCAGCATGGTTAGCCAAACCTATTGGTGCCAATCAGTGAAAAAGTAGATGTTCTCCTTTGTGTTAAACGAGTCCATTGTGAGAACTGCATAATTTTGATGTCACACAAGCTCAGTGAAAAATTCCCCTTCTGTTAAAAGCATTCTTATGGAGCTTTCTTGCTAATAAAAAAACACACACTGTACTTGTGCAGACATTTTAATGGCACAGATTCAGATTATAATTTTGATTTATCCGAGTCCTTATGAATGGTTTGGAATATGAGAGAGAGAGAGAAAAAGAACAGTTGACATCAGCAACATGAATCTCAGTAATAACGCATGTAAAGCTCCGCTAGTAGAATCTTCAGTCTATCAATACCATAAGAAGACAAGGGGGCCTATCATACACCCGGGGCAATGCGGCGCAAGGCTCAGCGCAAGTGTTTTTGCTAGTTTCAGTCCAACGCAGTTTTTATCTTCCCATCCTGCGCCGCATTGTTTAAATAGCAAATGCATTCCGCCACAGCCATAACACCCTGCAGCCCAAGACTGGTTGCCCACTGAAGCTAAGCAGGGTTGAGCCTGGTCAGTACCTGGATGGGAGACCTCCTGGGAAAACTAGGTTGCTGTTGGAAATGGTGTTAATAAGGCCTGCAGGGGGTGATCACTCTGTGGTCTGTGTGGGTCCTAATGCCCCAGGGTAGTGATGGGGACACAATACTTGCAAAAAGTACTGTCTTTCGGATGAGACGTAAAACCGAGGCCTTACTCTCTGTGGTCATTAAAAATCCCATGACACTTCTCGTAAAGAGTAGGGGTGTTACCCCTGGTGTCTTGGGTGCCATTCATTCATTTGCGCCCATTTGTGCGCCCATGGGCCTGCTGGTCTGAAAACATTGTGTTCAGGCGCATTATTGATGCGTTGCTATTTTGAGGAACTGAAAATAGACTAAAGTCTAAAATAAATAGCGCAATGTTTTTGTTTTTTGGGGGGGGGGTTAAAGAGCACGTTAGTGCAAAAACAAAAACAGTAAAATATATCAATGAAAACAGTTTTTTTGAGAATTTAGCTGAATCAAAATAAACTATGTGGGCACATAGAGGGAAAAAATGCAATAATAAATAATATAGGCTATGTACATTTTGCATGTTCAGAAGAATTCAGCCTTGTCCTGCAAAAATGTAAACAGGTTTGTGTCAGTAAATTGCTCAGTGCAAAGAAAGAGAAGTAATGGGAACCTGGTGTTTCTTTTTTCATGTCTCTAATAGACATGAACAAGTTCTTTGAAAAACATCTATGACCTTTGAAACATATCTAGTCTTCATGCTCTGTTAACTATGGTTTCAATAATAATAAACATACATTTGCATAAAGCATCAATATTTGTCCATGCCCATGTTGATTAGAGTATTAAAAACGTGAAAAGTTAATCATTTATGGTACATTTAGAACAAATTAAATGTTTGATTAACTGCGATTAATCGCGAGTTAACTCATGAAAATCATGCGATTAATTATGATTACATATTTTAATCGATTGACAGCCCTAATATATATATATATATATATATATATATATATATATATATATATATATATTGGTCGCGTCAATGTAAAAAGACAAAAAATAGGGTCGTTCTTAAAAAAGTTTGAAAACCACTGGTTTAGACCTTGCGGCTGGGCGCACCGACCGTTTTCCCATCGTTAAACTAGCAATTAATAAATTGGATTCGGACACGCCCTGAGTGCACCTGCGCCAAGCACTTTAGACCATGTGCTTAGATCGGTAAAATAGGGCCCAAAGACTTTACAGTTGGGTTAAGCATGGTAATTAGCTTATACATTGTTATATAGTTATTATGTTTGCCTTTGATATGATATGCTAATATTCCTTATATACAGCATGGGGCAAAAGAAGCAAACTTCTACATCTGCTATCTGTCTTAACTTTTACTACCAACACCGCCGTTCGGTTCACTGAGAGTTAACTGAATTTCTTAAGAGCGCTGTGCTTTCAGATCTCATTTAAAATGACTACTGTGCATTTTTCTTCTTTAACATTTTATTTTCTACCCGTGATTTTCATTAACAAATGGACAAAAATTGAATGCAGAAATAAATAAAAAAGCTAGCGTTATATATCTTAATGTGAAGATGTAGCTCGTTTAATTACATATGAAATGTAGAGAGGCGAGTTTGGATGTATGGAATGTGATATCGAGATTCAACTGCCATGCAAATGATCCGTGGCCATGAAGAATTGATGAGCGCCCTAGCAGGCAACGGTGATTAACAGAGCTAAGAGCTATGGTAATGTACACAGACATGTCATTATTGATGACTTAGCTTGCAGCAATGCATTATGTAAAGTGTCAAAGTCACAAGAGGCATTACTCTGTACAGTAAGGACAAGCACAAACACACTCAAACTTGAATGCATAAATACAAACCTAACTGAGCAAGTGTCTCAGATAATGAATTCTCACTCACACTGTCCAACTAGCACACGTTTTGCTCTGTGGGAGCACTTATCACTGAGCAAAACAGAGCTAAAGTCCTAAAGTCCAACCCTACAACACAACAATGTGTAGCAAAAACTCTAACCAGCACATACCCAACATCCATTATGAGCTCCAAAAACTAATTTAGAGACATTGCACAGAAATAAAGTTCTTGTGATTTAAAAGACCATATATCAGAATATATGCTAAATTCATGGCATCAAAAAAAGTACCAGTGCATCACCATTACAGTGTTGGTATTTATTAGTGACATTTTGGTAGGCCTATATCAAAGATAATGTTTTTATACAGTACAAAATATTGTAGGAATGGATTCTAGTATTTGCATAAAATTCCATAACAGTGGGGCACAATACTAACGTGAAGGAAGTTTCTGTATTGATTTTTGACAAGTGTCTCACAAGTACATGTATTTTGAATTATGTATTGCGTTGTGTTGTGTTTTTAGGGTGAAATAAAATGTCTGAAAACTTAACAGATAATGTTCTGGTGGAAATGTCCAGTTTCTTTTCCAATTTTCTAGAGATGTGTTTTCTTAAAGCAGATAATAATAATAATAATAATAATAATACAATAATTTCAAATTCTATGTTTACTTGCTGCATTGAAACTGTTCAGTTTGCTTACTTAAATTATGTGAACTGAATGTCTTTTATCATTGGCACTTTAGTCGAACCAACTGAAAGTTGTCAAAACTCAACATATAATTTTAAGTTTTAAAATTCAGAAGTGCCTAAATAAAATGAATATTGATTCATTAAAATTCAGAAATTCAGACATTCTCAGTCCAAATATGAATAGCACATGGCTATGATTCATGATCTCCTTTCTTACAAATAATAAGAACGAAGATGTGCTTGGAAAGAATATAGGAATGAATACAGAGCCGGAGACTATGGCACAATTTAATTCGAGAATCACTGGATTGAAAAATCGCCCATTAGCTGGAGGCTAACCTCACTGCGTATCCCCTGGTAGGCCATTCGGCCTGCATGAAGTCTTTAGCACAGTTCTGCTTTTTTTGGTCCTTCTAGCATCTGCTTTAGGAAACAGAAACAATAAATACATATTTTACACAAGAAACCAAACATTACAGTCATTTTACTTTGTGCCTTACACCTCAAGACACTCTTGATGTATAAAGTTCTTAGATGATTATCAGCATTATTTTTTTATCAATGGACACTTGATCATGGAGATATGTGAAGCCCTACTCCTTCTCTAATTAGTCGAGAATGCTCTCATGACCTTGAGCTGATTGGCTGGGATTAATTGGCTCTGCCTGGAGAGGACATCTCTGGTTCGTTTGTCGACATGAGGGAGGATTCGGAAGACTAGAACCTTGTTAATGCTAAGGAAGCACTATGTAATGTAATTAACAAAGAGGATATGAACCTCAACAAAAAGCCATCCTTCTATTAATTTGCAATCTGAAGCAGAGACAAATGGGTAATAAATAACTGAGATCAGATGACATGTGAAACGTACTGTAGAGGAAAGTCAAGCTTCTGGCCTGTGCCAACAGAACTATATTCCACCAGGAACACATTTCTAACCTTGTCCGTGTCCAATGAATGAGGCTTCCATTACAAACCATTTGTCTCTCTCTCTTTATTTCCCGTTCCTCCTCCGTTCTACCTGTGTGTTGAAGGTGACACTTGCACCGGATCACTTCCATTGGCACATTAGTGCTTTAATTAACTTCTTCATTTTATTTTGTGATTGATAACGCTTCCCCAGAATCTGCAGAGCTTGTGTTGAACACACAAGCCACTTCAAAGACCTTAATATGAGCAGCAGTCCTAATTCTTCTCAGACAGAAACTACAGCAGTCAAGTAATATGTTTCTGAAATTACCATTTCCCATAACGGAGCCCTCAAGGCATATGTTGCTTTAATTTCATTACCTTTGGAATATAAATGGCACATAAAGCAGAAGAGTAATAAAGACATGTCAGGAGCAGAGATCCTCTTTTTGCCAAGTAGGTTAGGCCTATCAGTTTTGCCCACTGCGGATCTCGAAACTTGCCCTTCACGCGTTGACAAGCTTTACTTCCTTTCCTACATAGAGCACACACTGTTGATCAAGTCTCTTCTAAGAGTAGACAGGACCGTGGTGTTTATGTCACTGTTGTTTGATAAAGTATGATAAAGTAACTCGTCATCTTCGCAGTATGCACCTGTATGCATGTTTCAGACAGGATTACATAATTTGAGAATTTGTCTTCCACTTGAATTGGTTCATTTAAAATAGACATTTCACTCCATATAGATATATTCTTATTGTCTGTAAGGCAAATATATGTGTGGAGTTTCGCGCTCAATTTCACAGACCGAGACGTCAGAAAGCACATCATGTTTGCTTTCATTATTTTAAAAAATCATGTTTTGTTGTTATTGCGAGTGCACACAAATAAACTTAGAGTCTTTACAGATTTGAAAGATGTATCATACCAAAAATGTCAGAGTATTTTAAAAGCAAGTGAGCACACCGACACCTCCATATGTCCTGCAGTGAGATACTGTTCAGCTTCCACATGCACAGACACTTCAATAGCGCACATGTCTCAAGTTTAACATTAGATTGAGCAGCCATGTAAAGTAATACTTACATATTTCATATGATAAGCCATATTTGAGGTCGATGAATGATAGGCGAGTGTATGGATGTCCTGCCCGATGTACTGTATTACCATAGACCAGCCGTTAACCATCTGTTAGTCACGGACTGTGTGACTTTGTTTTATTTTTTATGCGACTAAGCGACTAATACAATTTTGGTCAACCAAGCCTCTTCTGGTCGACTATATGGGGGAGCCCTACTATTTTGTCATCCTAGTTTTGTTTAATAAAGTTTTAGTGAACTAATCTTCTGGGACTTTTAACAGAATAGTCCAGGAATTAGAGATTGATTAGTCATATAAAAAGTAGGGATGGCTCGATACCACTTTTTCAGAACCGATACCGATCCGATACCAAAATTTCTGAGTATCTGCCATTACTGATCCGATACCAGCACAGTTTTTTTTAAATCAGTGTAGAATTTATATATCTCAGTGTGTGTCGACCTGCTCATCACTCTTTTGTGTTTTACACACAATCTACTAAATATAGACAACTTTACTGTAAAGAAAAACAACATATGAATGGATATGTAATTATAATCTATGACAAAAATACTTTTATAAACTAGGTTAGTTGATAATTCTGTAGCAAAAGTTACTCTAGAAAAATCATGAGTGCACAATAGTTTTATAAAATCTAAAATTAGTGAAACCAAATTATTGGGGAACAAAGAAAAGTGAATAAGTGTAGGACTAAATCTGGTAAAAAAAAAATATATATTGCTCTTTGTATTGTTGTAAAATACATTCATGGAAAACAAGTAATATATTTATATAGAAATATATATGCTGTAAAATTAAAATACATTTATTTTACATTTCTTTATACATTTCTGCACAGTAATGAGGCAGCAGCATATAGCAGATGAGATGAACAAGAAAGGCTATTAATCAGTGGCGGCTGGTCAATAGGGGGCGCTGGGGCGCCGCCCCCCTTCAAATTAGCCCCCTTTAACATGTTAACAATAAGTAAAAAATATATCGCAAATATTAACTAAATTAAATAATTTAGTCATTTAGTATTCTACTGTTAGTTATATTATAATTTATTTAAAATAAAAAAATCTAAACTATATTTCTTTCATATTTGTGTGCGGGGCACCGGACTAATGAGTGTATATGTAGGTACACAAACTTTTCAAAAGCATGTGATTTGAGGCTAAGCTCTAATTGGCTTGTTTCAAATTGTCCTTGGGGCGCAGGCTCTGCTCTTTTCAGTTTGTTTGCGCCCCCCACTAAAATGTTTTAGCACCAGCCGCCACTGCTATTAATAATGTTTCATTGCGCAAAAATATAATACGAAAGGCTCCAATACAGAGCGGCATAAAGCACTTATGCACATCCTGTGCGCAGAATGATACGCTTGAAGCAACACTGAGTCACAGTGCGCAGGCCCACAGTGCTTATGCGTATCCTGTGCATTTTTTACTATTGAACTTACATTTACATTTACATGTATGCATTTAGCAGACACTTTTATCCAAAGCGACTTACAGTGTATTCAAGTTATACATGTTTTGTCAGCAACTTGTATTGCATAGTGAGAATTGGTTGTTTTACTATATTGTAATGTAAGGTACAATAAGGTTTTAAGGTACACTATTTTTTATGATGATTTTAAAGACAATTTGGTTCCTGAAAGATGTCTATTAAGTGCAGTGGCATGGAATGTTATTTGGGAATGTTTTACAGAAATTACAAAAGCAATTAAATGATACTCATTCCCATCAAGGATACAACAGAGGGAAGAAGACATATGTCAGAACATAGTGAAATGGAGCATGTTAAAGATTATAAAATTGCAGAGAACCTCTCAAAATAAAGTGTCTGCCTTTCATGTAAGCACTTTTAAAAGACTTCGAAGAAGTACTTCACTTTAGAGTTGTCCCTCTCTCACTGCATTTACCTTCTGCTGCAAAAGCTTTCTGATAGATGCCTCAGGTAAAATCCAGTCATCAATCTAGCATGCTATTGTGTGGCTTTTAAAATATCCTCTAAAGTTCAACTCGGTATGCTTAGCTCTTTGTCATTTATGTTATAAATAAAACTTTTAGTTGTATCTAATCTTGCAATAATAGCCACACACACACACACACACACACACACATACATACATATATATATATATATATATATATATATATAATCATGTCCTATGGTCATTATCAGCCTTGATACTGGCAATAAAACATTTACCAAGCCATATCACTTCAATCCCAGTATAAATGTACCCAACGATTATCAAAAGTATTTCTAAATAAATACAACAAAACATTTTCTTGCGACCTTACGTGAAGTATTATGACAAAATGCATTAAGAAGAATAATTGGACCTGTTCTGCAGCTGCATTAGAGCTAACATTAGCATCATGCTTCATAAGACAATTTATAAGATTAATAGTACACTTTTACTCAGAATTCACTTCAAACCACCATCGAGTGTTTGTAATGACTTCCTTTTGCGATCACATTTGGAATTTGGTCATTTACTGTTGTTAAAATATGCTATTTATAGCCTTTTATAGCGCTGCACAAATTAGCATTTCAGATGTACACATTCATCTCAAGAAAATCACATACAAACCATATTATATCGTAATCGCGTGTTTGTTATTTTATGTAATATATAGTGGCGGTTGTCATGTTTATTTCTGCTGAGCAAAAGCCTTAACATGTATGCTCTGGCTGAAACTCATGTTGTTTGTGATATTACAACCGCCTCTCCGTTCTTAAGTTTCCAGGTATACATTCCAAGTATAATACACATTAGTAATATAAACTATTTTCAGTTTGTATTTGTCTACATACACTTTGGGCGGCCGCGGTACTTTATAAAAGTAGCCCAAAAAAAAACTCAACCCACGGCTCTGTAATTTTTCCCTTGACTGTATTTTCAAAATAGGCCGCTTGTTGTGCTGCTACCCTGGCAACAGTGGTTCGCTGCGTAGCCGCTGTACCTCATCACACATGACAGATAACCTTCCACACTGCGATGACGGCAATAAGTTGGAGTCAAACCTTATAATGCGATTCATTGCATATATATATACAATATGTGTGTATATCACAAAATATCACATAATTAGTCATATAATAATTCATCAAAAAGTTGATTTATTTTTACTAATTCCATTCAAAAAGTGAAACTTGTATAATGTATACATTCATTCCACACAGACTGATATTTTCAAGTGTTTATTTCTTTTAATTTTGATGATTATTACTGACAACTAATGAAAACCCCAAAATTCAGTATCTCAGAAAATAGAATATTACTTAAGACCAATACAAAGAAAGGATTTTTAGAAATTTTGGGCAACTGAAAAGTATGAACATGTACAGCACTCAATACTTAGTTGGGGCTCCTTTTGCCTGATTACTGCAGCAATGCGGCGTGGCATGGAGTCGATCAGTCTGA
>CM049808.1:6900144-6998518 GCA_027422405.1 Ptychobarbus kaznakovi | reverse complement strand
TTACCACACAAAAATAAGTCTTTATTAATTTGTAATCTAAACCTGTTATAATAATTTGTGTGAAATAAACAACAGTTGTTGGTGTTTTACTGCCACTAGTGTTCATTTCAGTTGAAATCTGCAGTGAATTGTACTGTAAGCATAGGTATATTGGTAACACTTTGGAATACTGTTCCATCATTAATGATTAACTAAGAAGACATGAGTAACTAAATATTAGTACTCTAGTAATTACTAGTATCTAACAAGTAACTCTGATTAATTAATTAATAAGTAATAGTGCTTAGTCGAATGAGGTAGTTCACTATAAGTAAATCAGTAACTAGTGTTTAATCATACCTCCACAATAACTACTAAGAACTACAGTATACAGATTCATAATTAATATGAGTAGTGCATATTGTATAATTAATTATACAGTGAAGGTCATGGTAACCCACTAGTAATGACTAGGGGTGTGACAAGACACTTATCCCACGAGACGAGAAGAGACGAGACGAGATGAGGCGAGACACGAGACTGGGTTCGCGGAGAACCAGACGACAAGATTTTGTTTTTTTAAACCCTCATGAAGGAATATATAGGGAAAATTTGCCTTTTATTCAACTGAAAAACACAAAATCGCCGCACGATTCTGGACAAATTGAAATCAGTTTTTTTTTTAATAAATTGGAATCACGATTCTCACAAAATAACGTCATTTACTAGGGGTTCTGACAAAATGTTCATTGCTTGAGTCTTTTAATATATATATATATATATATATATATATATATATATATATACATATTCATTTGAACAAAATACAATAAATAAATGAAAGGAGTCAGTGTCTCACTTCATAAAGACTTGTTTCACTGTTGGATCTCCTGAATGAAGGATCAATGTCAAATACATGTTTTAAACGGGTTGTCGCCACGTCCCCTAGCGGAAGATGATAAACATTACAATACAAATGTTAAGATACAGTAGCTTTGATCGCTACTGTAGACAATTAGTGTTTATACACAAACTATAAACTTTTATCCCATAAAACTTATGTTATTTAAATGTCTGTAGGCCTGCAGCTAACAATAATATTTATTGTCGACTAATCTATGTATTACTTTTCAATTCATCTATTTATTATTTTCTCATCAGTGGATGAATTCTTTAGTTAAACCTATCAATAAATAATAACAGTAAATGCTGCTATTAATCTTTTATTTTATTCAAACATGTTCTCATAAGTAATACTTTACAAAAATAAATAATAACAACAACAAAGAAAAGAAAGAAAATAACAAGAAAAGAGAGAAAAATAAATAATTAATGAAAAATATAAAATGAAAATAAAATAACAATAAAAAATAAGAAAAGAGAGACAAATGAAAATAATAATAAATAATTAAAAAGAAAGAAAGAAAAAAGAAAAGAAAGAAAGAAAGAAAGAAAGAAAGAAAGAAAGAAAGAAAGAAAGAAAGAAAGAAAGAAAGAAAGAAAGAAAGAAAAAGAAAGAAAGAGAATTACAGAGCAGTGATACAGTCAATAGAAATGCACATTATGGTGCATTCACAGTTATTGTTTGGGACTGACAGCAGTTGCTTACATGTGAGAGACTTTTACTTATTAAGTAGATTAAAACATCTGTTTGAATACATATCTGTATATGAATGAACAGCTGAAGTCACAACCGCATTTAGTACACGAGAGCGACAGAATCAAAAATGGCGTCATAACACAAATTATGACGGATTTTTTATCACAGCTGACAGCCCGTTTTTTTAATAAATGAGCGTCGGGGCTTGTCCTATCCATCAGACAGTTAAACAACTAACAATGATTTTAAATGCTTTGTTAGCGAGTGCAGAGCGCGTGTTTGGTGTGTGCGTCTGAGAGCTCTCGCGATTACACACACAGCACTGACGGCAGCTCCGGTTTAAGATGAACGTGAATCATTTCTCCTTCTCCGTCTCTGTGAGTGCATTAAACCCGTCATGATTATATAGGCAAATCGATGCCCCATGCTGTTCTGTTCATTCAGCGCAGCTTTGCATGCGGTTGTGAATTCTGGCAATGTAAAGGCGTTAGTTCGGCTATATATATGCGGTTCTGACAGTCGTATAATAATAGAATGCTCTATGAACGCTCTATGGAGTGATGCTGCCATACTAGCCTTTACCTTCTGCACTAGAGTCTTGTTTGTGTTAAACATGGCAGAAAAACAATCTTAAGTAGGGATAACTGCAGGCTGTTTTTAACGATTAATTGTGCAGCTCTAATGTAAACATTGCAAAATACTTTGCGAGGATATCCTCACGTTCTCGCGAGACCAATCTCATGCCACGGGATCTCGTCACATCCCTAGTAATGACATAAGTATTACCAAATTCTTCAGTAGCAATTACTAATTATTTGGATCAGTACTATAAAGTTTATAACATGATAATTATCTAGAAACAACTAAAATCACTGTACACTTTTGCGAGTTTTGTAAAATATTCCATAGTAATTATTCAGGTGGTACTATGTCCTTCTAAATCCTTTTTTGGGATCAGTATTCTAAAGTGAAGATCATGATAACTCCCTAGTAATTACTGAAATCATTGTAAACTGTTGATGTTTTTGTAAGGTTCTGGCTAGTAATTATTTTTGCTAGATTTGGTAACACTTCAGTTATTACTGGTGGGTTACCATGATCTTCACTTTAGAATACTGATCCACATAATTAGTAATTTCTACAGAAGGATGCAGTAACACTTGAGTCATTACTTTTCAAAACCTTTCAAATATCTCAAAAGCTTACAATGACGTCAACCAATATTAGGGAGACATCATGCTTTTCACTTTAGAATAGTGATCCTTCTTCTTCACCATTATTTATATAGCACTTTTTACAACACAGATTGTGTCAAAGCAGCTTTACAGTATTAACCAGGGAAATGGTGTATTGAAACAGTGTGCCATTCTCCTCAGGACAGATGAAAGCAGCAGTTTAATTCTAGGTTGCAACTAGTAACTAATAGTTCCTTTAGAATTATTTGGTTGTACTTGAGTCATTACTAGTGTGTTACCATCTTCACTTTAGAATGAATTATACATTATGCATAATTCACATTAATTATGAATATGTATACAGTAGTTCTTAGTAGTTATCCAGGATATATGAAAAAATAAATAGAAAAATAAATAGTTATTTATTTGCTAATAGTGAACTACCAGTTCCACCTGAGCACTATTACTTACTAAATCGTTAATCAGAGTTTCTTGTCAGTTAATAGTAGTAACTAGAATGTAATAGTGTAAAAGTAATTTGTTCCTGTGCAGTTATTCATTAAGAATGGAAGAGTATTTTAAAGTGTTATAGGTATTTTTTTGGAGTTTTGCAAAATCTAGGTAGAGACAGGTTTTTCCAATGAGCCTATGTTGGATGTGACATTCGTGTAACACAATCCTTGTGCATGCTGGCAGTGAAGCGTTCTGTTGCAGCACTGGCGCTGGTAATCTATGTCCTTTCCTACAGCATGCGATTGATTTATGCAGAGTCAACAAGCTTCTCATTGAAATGGAAAGTGATTTATCGCACACATGTTGTGCAGTAAGCGCTTTTGTGGATTTACTTATGCGGTACAGCCGTTGAACATATTAGGTAGCCAAGCCAGCAATCGCAAAACAAACCCCTCTGTGCTCTGTGCTACATACTCTTTTTAGAGATCATAGACTCCCTGTGGAAAAGTCATAATTTATCTAAAGAACGTTTATTCTGAGGACTGTTTATAAGTGCGCAGGGAGCTACAAATCTGTAATTCTCTGCATGCGCTTGCATGATAATTGCAGAAAAAAATAATGGTGGCATAGTGAGCGGTTCTGAAAGAAAAGGTTTGTATCTGCGTCAGTGGTATACTGAAGGGCGTCTCAATCAATAGCTGTGTTTACCATTCAAATGTCTGGCCTTCGTTGGCTCAGGGTGTCTGAAAGCATCTAAAACCCAGTTTCCCCATTCAACAATGTCAGTTTCTCTAGATCTCCAGCTTTCTAAAGTAGTGATCCCAGCAAAAAAAAAAAAAAACGTATACTTCAAGTTCATTTTATTAAGTTAATTGAAGTTAAAGTATAGTTTCCTAGTGTGCTTCATGTGATAAGTATACTAAAATAAATATACTGCTAGTATACTTGTAAGTATGCTATTGGTATGATAGTGTGATATATGCACTTTAAGTAAGGCTCTATTTTAACACAGACATGAAACCTAAACCCAATTGTTTAACACTAAACTTTTGCTGCCTTGCAGATACTAATATCTCCTTCATAAAGTGAAATATAGTAAATTATCTCTAGTTTATATGAGACTACATGGAATGCAGCAAATCACTATTAAATATTCAGAACAGCTGGGGACAGTAAGAGACGCTGTTATGGGAGCGCGTGTTAATTTGCCGCACCTCTAAGGCACATACATATTGCAGTTCCTTAGATTAGTGGAGAGAGAATTTTGCACTACTGAGGGTTAGACGATATTAAAGAGAAATGTTTAATGTAGATGGAGGTCGCTGGTCTCTGTGTGGGGGGCGCCAAGGTGCACGGAACAATATTTCATTAAATGATAAGCACAAACGTGAACTACTTAATTTCCTTTGAGTTATCTCTATGTACCATTAGCAATTCTGCACTGTGAAAATGATAAAAAAATGTAACCAAGGGCCAGTAGTCGTTGTAGAGAGAGAGCATAAAAGACAGATAGAGTGTGTATTCCATTGTGGTACATCTGCCCCTCTTGTTCAGTTGGATACAGCCACAACCCTGTGCTTAATAGGTGCGGACAAGTTCAGAAAAGTTGGGATCTTTAACCGCTGAACATTAAAAACACCTCAAGAGTTTTGGCTATTCCAAGGAATTCATTGCAAACGACACCAAATGTTTCAAAGTCCTTGTTTCGAGACAAAATGGAACAAAAATGTCTTGTGGCCGCCGAGATGAATACCATCCACAAAACTGTATATAGCTTCACTCATCCATTTGAATTAAATTCCTTCTATAACTTTATAATTATATATAAATTAAACTGGTATATGAAACTAAATATTATTTATTTATCTCAGAGTATCTAACTCAAAGAGAGTAAAACAAATAAAAAACATGTTAAAGTTGTTTTCCACACACACAATACCAGGGTATGGTGACCAGATCTTTCAAACTCAAATTAGGGAAAAAATTATTTGACAAAGAGTATAGTGGCTTGTGCTATATTCTGAGTCTTATGATAGCTATGTGTCAGGAACTGTCTAAAATGCAATTATTATATATACACACACACACACACACACACACACACATACACATACATACAGGCATGGATGACCTTTGGTTGTAGGAAAGATTATTTAAACAATCTCACAGGAAAATGTAACTATTTTACGAGGTGGTGATTTTGTATGAAATCATATAATGTGATTTAAGGGAGAAAAAAAGCATGAAGGTCCACCTCTATCTCTACCCTTAAACGTAACATAACTGGGCCATAAACAGATCATACAAAAATAATTCCCATGAGACTGTGGTTTTGAAATGATCAATGAATCTCAAGTATTTTTGGAGCTTACAAATTGTTGTTGCATGTAAGATGCCTTTGTTGTTGTTATATTTATAGATTCTTCAAAAGTATTCTTTACTTTCGGACATACTTTCAGACTTTACTTTCAGACATTTCAAGCAAATCTAGTTGGACATTGTAGTTCAGAGATATGTAGTCAAGAACAGTGATAAATGGACTGGTGTGAGGGCTGGTGATCAGTAATGGCTAGTCTCAATCCCCTGAGGTCTACTCTGTGTTCTCCATAGCCCCAACAATACTGTTCTTAATGGGCCATTATAGACCTATGGATTGTCATCCGTAACCACTGCCGGTGTCTGCAGCTCAGGGGGATGATGGGATTGCTGTTAAGACTGCTGTAGAAGACTGAAGCTTAGACACACTGAAACACTGAGGGGCAATGGCATGACTGATGTGTCACTGAGAGCGCTGGATGTTAGAAGTTTACTCCGTTAGTGATTTTGAATATGTCCTCTGGGTGGACATTTACCATTTGCTGTTTTCAAAATGCCATAGGTGCATACTATACTGTATGCTGTTATTTCAAATAGGATATATGATGTGCATATTGTGTAACTCTAAAAGTTTTAGCCTGGCAATGCATAAATTATACAAATATTTGGTAATACTTTATAATATACTCCCATTATTTAACATTGGTTAATGCATTAACTACCATTAACTAACTGTGAGCAATACATTTTTACAGTATATATTAATATTTTTAAACATAATTTGATAAACAGTCAACTTAAAATAAGGTTGCAATTACAAGTCATAAACTCGATTTGATATATGAGATCATAAACAAAGTTGTAATTGTGAGATAATGTTGTAACTGTTAGGTATCAAGCTGCAATGACAAATAAAGTAAAATAAAATTGCAACTATGAGAAGGTTGCAATATCAAGAAATGAGATTGAAAAGATATAAACTTGCAATGTTAATATATATAAAGTCACACTGTGAGATAAATAGACAATTCTGAGGAACACAATAGGTCAGAATTTTAGGATCCTTTTTGCTCTAATGTGACATGGGTCTTCCTTAGCAAATTCACAATGCTGCATTCTTGGTATTTAATTCAGTTTCCACCAGTCATTTAGTGAAAATGATTGAAAATGTGGTGGGTCATTCACGTATTCTATAGAAGCTGTGTATAATGTGTGCAGAATGTATATTGTATATTACATTATTCTCAGTGCGCAGTATGGGAGTGTGCTATTTCAAACACACATTATGTGGCTAAACTACTCAAGAAACTCAATGGCAGGGTTCATAATTTAAATTCTTATAAATCTGTGACAGACTCAATTGCTGCCTTGAGGCAAACACTAGTCTATACTTATAAGTGTAATTTCTTCAGAGTGTAACACGTGCAGTATGAACTGAAAGTTTCATCTCCACACAGTTTGTGAACTCCATCAAAGCAGAACATCACTTTCTCAGTGAGCGTGATTTGGAGGATGGAAGTTAAGCAACGCCTAACTTCAAAGTCTCTGTCATGCCATATGGCTGCATAGAAGAAAATCTAAAAACTGACCTGAAAAAGACTATTAAAATGCATTTGTATCGGATTCAAAGCATGGATTCAGATATACTAAAATTATTTCCAGAAATCCATCTTACAGAGGGACCAGGCACACTACAATTTCCCTTGGTATGTAGGAGTTAAGTAGTGTTCGCACTGACAACGACTGAATCGCTGGAGGTCAGAAAGTCTCTGTGCTGTTGGTTACTGTTGTAGGCTTTCTTACTTGACTTCTGTATCCAAGTGTTTTAGGATCACTGTCCGCACTCCTGTTGGTGGTCACATACCAAGTTGCACTTTTTTGCAGCAAATCACTGGCATTGCTATATGTAATAAACTATTAATTAATAGATGACTCAATCTAGAATTTTGGAATAAAATTAGGAAAGATTTTAAACTAATACTTAACATTCTTATATAGGTCACACAAAATAAGTCTGAACAGACGTTTGTAAGTTCAAATTTTTACGGTGTGTGAATTGTATATTACAACACTGTATCACAATATAAAAAATAAAAGAAAGTGATTTTTTCACTTCGAGTCAAGCATTTGACTCTATTGTTCATAACCTCACTGCTCGTGCTTTCCCTTGCTAGCAGTTTCTCAATATTTCATCCCAAATGCTTCCTCTCACAGTAAGCTCTTATACTGTATACGAGGGAGACTTTCACGAAGCCTCCAACGAACAGTATAATCCAAATCAATTCACCATGAACTACTTCCGGTCAACAAAAGTGTCTCCATTAACTCAGCTTATGAAAAGAAACAGAACGTATGGCGGTAATTACAGCTCAAACAAAATAGTTTCAAATGTGCTTAAAAGCTAAATTTGAACAGAAAGGAACAAATGTTCAAAGATTAAGTATAATATGTGCAGACAATAACAGACTGAGAGCACTCCGCATGGGTGAGTATGATTTATCATGGAAACGATTATGCATTCCTGACATATGCTGAAGAAATGTATCATCATACGGCACAAAGACTGTCAATGCTACTCAATAGTCAATGTTCTTCCTGCAATATTAAATACTTTTTGGAGTTAAGTCAATATAAAAACACTTGACTAAATTGAGTGCCTACACAAACTCCTTATAGGTGAGACCACATGGACCGTGATGTCATTTACAAGCATTTATGAATATTGATGATGCCTGAAGTCGACTCCAAATGTCAGACGGAGACTAATCTAGTTTCTTCATACCATGGGTTCTAATAAATAATGCATGTGGCCGCTAATGAGGGCGACATGGAATTCTCCTTCTTTTGCAAAACGGAATCCACTTTTGACACCAAGTCAACGTTGTGAGCTGTCAGTCTGGTTTCATCAGACCCCATATTTAACCTCTTTTATGTCTGGTAAATGTATGCTAAAATAAAACGCCTAAGTAACATGTTTTATATGAAGGGCATGGTATGAAGTTGACCTCAGGTAGCTGTATGCAGAACTGTAAGCTTTGATTGTGGTAAGAAAGTGTCATGCATTAAAACTAGTCTTTGAAAGACCAGCAAAATAAGCACTTTTTTTATTCATTCATGTCTTTAATGATGGGATTTTTTAGTTATTTAGCTGACTTGCAAGGCATTATCAACACACTTATTCTTCTTTTTATTAAATATAATATGCATATTTAATTTGTGTCAATGATTCTCTTATCTGTTGAAAGTAATATATATATTATTTTCAAATTTGTTGACATATTCTGCATTTATTTATTTTTCTCTTTCAGCCAAACAAAATGGTATCCCTACCAACTGCCTCAAACAAAACAACGTTTGATGCCATGTTTCAAATCCAGCAACATCTTCAGCTCTTCATACCCCTGGAAACTTGTGCATCTGGCGTAAATAGTTTTGTATGCAATATAAATATGACTGCAGTTGATGTAGCTTAAACTTATGACAAAACACTTGTGGCTCTGCAAAACAACTAAATATGGTGATTATGCACTTTAATTGACAATGTGATAGCAATCAACTCTTAGTCACACTGTTACATAGACAGTATATTGTGTTTTTCCCTGAATAAGAACAATGTTGAAACAAATATGTGATTAGATTTCAGTCTAATGCATAATAACATAAACAGTTCCTCTTGAAATGACTGTTCTGATTAATGTATCTCTTTGCACTCACCTAAAAATAGAGCCGGCTGGACCAATTACCCTCTATTTGCCACCTGGGAAGGCTGAACTCATGCCAACAGCCGCTCTTCATGCCATGCAGGGAGTGAGCTAAGCGATCGGTCAGAATACAACACTTCCACCAACTGTGCATTGCACGTTGCAGAAAAATAAGGATACATATGTTTTCCGGTTATCTGCAGATATCGCATCAGCCTTTTCAGCAAATGTGACTTACGACCAAGACTTATTCATCCACCAGAGATAAGAGCTACCAACTATTTTCTATTTCCTTTGACAGCACAGTGATTTATTTTCCAAAGGCCTTGTGTAAAACAAAGACTGTGCTGTGAGAATAAATGCAGTTAGGATGTTTCACTACAGCAGTGTTTAATTAATTAAAAAACATTCTAATTAGCATAAATTGCTCATTAGTGTAGCTAAAAACTGCAGTGTTACAAAAGAGCTAAATGTTGTATAACAGACAGCTTTAAGGAAAAACAATAATACAAAATCACCCCTCAAAATGGGTATAATGTGTTCATTCATTAGAGTGGTCGAACCACTATATGCATGACAGAATGAACAAAATAAGCACAGGAAGTAAAAGTGTGATGTCTAGATCTGTTTATGTGGTAGATATTCTGTAAGGATAGTGGCAGTAAGTAGATGCATCTTAATAAACTGTGTTAAGACTGTAAAGGTGCAGTGTGCAATTTGCTGGATGCAAAAATGTTTTCTCCTCTCTCCGCTTAATATGCAGAGACAACTTTAAGTAAGTCATTGATTTCTATGAAAAGCATAGAACTTTGTGAGCCTGTGGATCTTTTTAAATGACCATAAAACAGTAACATTGTCCAGTCAGTAGCTTATCGAGGACCCTCGCAAAACTGTGTAAAACTGTGTAGGTGGGGGTGGGGGGGTTCATAATTCTCACTAATTTTAATTAATTAAAAAACATTCTAATTAGCATAAATTGCTTTTTTTTTATCCGTCACAGTTTCAGATGATCAGAGTCTGTTCAAATAGACATGAACTTAAAATCAGTAACAACACAGCACTGATATACATTTCATGTTTCTGTTAAATGTCATTCTTCCTTGAGTGTCTTCTCTTTCTTTCCTGTCCTTTTTTACAACAAACCTTTGTCAGCAAAACAATAAAGGGACAACTAAGAGGACATGCGCTAATAGAGATCACATGTATTCCGGCTGCATTCATGGAAGTCAACATTGTGCAACCACAGATGCTGTGAACCTGCCCTGCTACAGTTTTAATTTATTTATTTGCTACTATTACAACACACTTGGGTTATTAAGCAGAAACAAAATGTGAATCCAAGACTTAATTTTTACACTTGCACTGATGTTATTCTTGATGCAATCATTCAGTTTCTGTCTGTGGCTGCAGAGCTGATCGACATAATTAGTGATCATGCGATAATTGTTCCTGAAATCTGTCGAATGCCCTCTGATGCCATCTGTGTGCTCATGTAACGGAGACCAGCTGGTATGAGATAGCTGTGCAGGTAACCCTCACAGCCCTAGCTTTAAGAGTCTCATGCTGGTTCAAGTCCTGCTCAGAGCAGGCCAAGTATTTAATCTTGCATGTCATTGAAAACTTATATTCACACTGCAGGGCTCCTGTTCCTGCTTGCTGTCCCTTTAGCTCCAGGCTAGGTCAACATTTGATCTCCAGACGCTGACTATTCTCAATTTTGTATGCTCTTAATTTTACTATGAGGCCAGAAAAAAAAATGTAATACCAGGAGGCAGAACAGGCTCTTTTGGAACAATCTGCTAAAGGGAAATGTGACATCTAGTTGCCAGTCCCTTTGAAACCTGGACAGCCCTAATGAGGCATGTGTTTATCTCAGCCTTCCTCCTCATATGTGTATGAGCTTACACACCACTTAATTATGAGGAAAATATATTATTTTTTTTATTATAATTTTTGTTATTAGACAGACATAACCTGATTACTAAGGTCCCAAACGAAGGGTACTAATTTACTGAAGCAATCTAACAAATTGGGTGTGTGATTTATGGGCGTATTGTGGGTTACTAAGAATAATTGCACAAAAAACATATACAGTACATGCAAATATGTTTTTTACCCTTATTTAAAGGAGGTAATAATAAATGTCAACCAAGCAGCTCACTAAATATCAGGGATATTCAAGCATGGAATAGAACGCATTTTTTAAAAGTTGAACTACTTTAAAGTGGAAGTAAAACAGTCAGTCAAGTTTTCATTGATTAATGAAGTGAATTCCACATTAATAATAATAAAAAAAATATATATATATATATACAGTGTTGGGGAGTAACTAGTTACATGTAACGGAATACGTAATTTAATTACAAAATAAAAGTAATTGTAATTAGTTACAGTTACTAAGAAAAGATGTGTACTTAAATTACAGTCTTATGATCACAGAGGGTTACATCCACACACTCCCACATACAGATTTAATGAATAAATTGCAGTGACTGCTCTAAAATATGAAGCACCAATGTTTCAGAAATTTAAATATCATGGTTTTCCGATAAGTCTTATATTTCCTATATGGGTATTTGTATATGCTTTTTTTTAAGATTAACTGTTTTTTTCTAAGGCACACCAGTGTTTCATGTCATAGCTATGCAAATATTTGATTTTAAAATCAATATCATAGCTATTAAACTATTTCTTGTTATGATTAGATTAAACCCTAATTATGATTTTGTATTTAACCTCATAATGATATTCAGATTAATCGGATGCCTATTTTCCACAAGTTGTATGATTCTTTAGGGTAATCTTGAAATGGTCACACAGCAACTCGTTTCGATATCTCTTTAAAATGAGCTCTGCTCACCCCGCCACCCTTCTGTGGATTTGCAGATAATCATAAAAAAATATAAAGTGGCTTACTTCTTCTGGAGGTGCAGCTGGATCAAACATGGTTGCTAATCCATCCTTTAGTTTTAACTTTTTAACAAAACTTGCTTGAATTGGCCCTTATTCAGAAAGCAGTCTGGAGTAAAATGATTTGCGCAGCCAGACATAAACTAATTTTGAAAGTGAAGTGACGTGTGGCCAAGGATGGTGACCCATTCTCAGAATTTGTGCTCTGCATTAAACCCATCCAAAGTGCACACACACAGCAGTGAACAAATACACCGTGAACACACACCCTAGCAGTGGCAGTCTTCTATGCTGAGGCCCCCGGGGAGCAGTTGGGGGGTTCGGTGCCTTGCTCAAGGGTCTCACCTCAGTCGTGGTATTGAGGACGAAGAGAGTGCTGGTTATTCACTACAAAATCAAAATGGCTTGATAATTGAGACTGTTTAGGCTTTTGGGGGATCAAAAAAGGAGTGAATTTTTACCATTGTAGGGTGGTTGTGTCACACACTGCAAAACACACTTATATGCAAATTAAGATATTTTGCATCCAACATCTCCTTTAAAATTAAAATATTATAATCTTAATAAGTGATGAAGGGTTTCGAGAGTCTGACAGTAATTAGTGTTAAACTCTACTGTAAGTTTAACCCTGCCTGCTTTGCATGTTTGAAAATGATTATAGTTGAAAATATTAGAAATTTAGAAAAGTAATCAAAAAGTAATAAAATGTAATCAGTTACTTTACTTTTATAAAGTAATTGAAAAGTTACACTACTTATTACATTTTAAGTAGGGTAACTTGTAATCTGTAACCTATTACATTTTCAAAGTAACCTTCCCAACACTGTATATATATAGCATGATTAATGAAACCATTTTAGGGCTGCAGCAACTAATCGATAAAATCGTTTATTATCGATAATGAAATCTCTAGCATCAATGATTCTCATTATCGATTAGTCGGGTCTGCCCACAGTGCACGTCCAACTTCAGCCGGTTGTGTCAAATTACAGCACTGAATAATGCATTTCTAGCGACAAAGTGGAGGAAACAGAATGAGATGCTGCGGGAGAAGTAGGCTACGTGATCCAAGCTCCCCAAAATATGAGAATTCTTTAAGTTAATGCATTAGTGTAAAGGCTTGCCCTGTCAGGCTCTTTGACAGATGCGTGTGCGTCCTCAGTGCAAAAACGTTCAGTTTACGGTCATATCCTTATCTATAAATGTCACAGATTCACGCGTGCATTTCCATTTTTGCATAAAGGTCCGTCCTGACAGCTTGTATTAAGTTTAAAATACCGAATGAGCGCAGGGCGGACGCGTGCACGCGCATCAGACAGACGGAACACAGAGGGAGCCAATTAAAAGGCTATTCAGCGCCAAAATATCCATTGTGCTGAAATATCTGTTGTTGAAAGTTAATTTAAGGCTTAAAAGTCAACATGCAGTGTAAATAAATTTATGAGAGCATGAACTGTTAAGGGATAACACCGTGCAATTCTGAATATAAATATCAGACGCTTCATAGCCGCCTTATTACAAGATAAATAAATGACACATGAATGTGATCAAAGTCAACGCGTTCCAGCAGAACATTACTCTTACCTGTTGGTTAACACTGAGTTTGTTTTTTTATTCATCTTTATTATCTTTATTATTATTTTATTTTTTAATAGAGATTTAAACTATATTCACTATTACTGTGCTTAACAAATTTATTAATACACATTTATTTAAGGTTTTTAACAGATTATGTAAGGTTTGTGCCACTGCTGCTCTAAATTAACAGCATTGGTGATTACCAAAGTAATTTTTTTAGCTTTCTGTATTGGTTAGTCCTCCAATATGCTTAAGCTCTTTAGTAACAATAGTAGGCTATTTCTACTGCTATAATATAATTTTTGCTGTTATCTATGAAAGAAAGGTAGAGCGCTTCATGGTGTTCTTTTTTCAGATACCCAATTACAGTCAAAAGTACATAATGGCAGCAAGAATGCAAGCTGTTGCAAGGCATAGGAGGCCATTTTTGTTATAGTGGGAATTAATACTATTTGGTTGTTTCATTTTGTTATTTGCCCAATAAATGACAATAACATTTGTAGATTTAAACAATTTTTCGACAGATTCCTAAAATATTTGTGTTTTCTCTTTATTATGATAGGTGGTCTAATAAATTAAGTACTGTATGTGTATCATTCAGTTGGTACATTTGTTTGAAAGACATTGGACAGAATGTGGAGTAGTGTGTTTTTTGTCAGTAAAATAAATCATATAAAATAAATATAAATCTGATTAATCGATTAATCGAAAGAATAACCGGCCAACTAATCGATTATCAAAATAATCGTTAGTTGCAGCCCTAAACCATTTTAATGAAAAAAATCTTTCGTTATAGCTTTTAGAGCAAGGGCACCACCATCTTGCAGTACCACCACGTGTGACGTCACGGGGTTGGTTCGCTCCATTGGAAAATGTAGTAATATATAAGTATTTATTTAATTTTTGTACACACGCTTGTTTAAATGGAGGAAGACAAACTTGAAAGGAATGCATTTGAGCCGATATGGCAAGGGAACCAAGCAGTAGCCTACTGCCGTTACGTCGTCATGAAGATGACAAGGCTTAAAACACGCAAGAATAATCTTAAAACATGAGAGAATGATAAAGCAGCACTAGCCAAATCATTCAGAGAGGTGATTAGTTAAAACACTGCATTCTCCTAAGCAGGTGCATTCGCAGGTTTTACATATAAATACTGGTGATCGAGCCAGTGTATGCAAACATTGTCTGAAAGGTCTGACATAACAAGGTGCCACATGAACGATACTGCATGAAGCATTGTTTGTTTACATCACATTGCGCCTCACGCTATGAAAACGATGTTTGGGATGTAACTTAATGATCAAAACTTAGTGAAATAGGCCTAGTAATGTGATATAGATATTAATATATATATTTATGTCAACTATTCATTCAAATTATGGTGAAAACCAAAATATTGATGTGTTAAAATAACATTTGTGTGTTCAGGAAATAAAGAAATGCCTATATTACTTAACTGGCCAGTGGAGCGAACCAACCCCGTGATGTCACATGCGGTGCTACTGCAAGATGGCAGCGCCCTTGCTCCAAAAGCTATAACAAAACATCCTTTTTTCTTTAAAATGGTTTCAGTAATCGTGTTTGTTATATATTTTTTTAATTAAAGTGGAAATCATTTTACTAAATAATGCAAACTTGACTGGCTGCTTCACTTTCACTTTAAAACCTGTTAACCTGCACGAGGACACTTGCGCTCTGAACGCTCTTTGTTTGCACATGTCATTGTTTACAAATAGATTAAATGAAACAGGAAAAAAATTATCTTGACAAACTATATATCATTCTTAGGTGCACCAGCACAAAAGTTAGGTGCACTCAAATTTTCATGTAGGCAATATTGACAAGTAAACGATTAACTAACAATCTGGTCAACATAAAGTTCTTTATTTGAAGCACAATTCTACAAGAAAGGTAACTTACTGAAAAGGTGTTGGTGCTTAAAGTGCTTCACTGAGCTGAGATTTAAACTTAAAACATCTTGAGATAAATGAAATAAAAAGAAAATCTAAATTAAGTGTTTTAAGGGCGTCAAACTGAACATCTCGTGGCTCAATGTCTTATGGACTATCCCCCATTGCAGTCACATGCCCCTCAGATGGCCAACTCCGTTAGTTTGGCCTTCTTGATCTTTGGCCTTGGCTCTAGCATCAAAATCTTCCAGACTTGGCCCCTCTACACTGATTCTTATCAGATCTTCCACTGTGTCTGAATGGAGGGATGCTCTAGTGCAGTGGTTCTCAAACTTCTTTGGTTCTCAATTCTCAAACCACAAGGAGAAAATGCAGCAAGTCCTTTATCCTGAGAAGAAATCAGAATGTCAGACCACACTTTACTATGGTTCAAAACCAATGCACAACCAGGCCCATCAAACCTTTAAGTGAGCACTGGGGAAGATATGTGCACCAGAGAGGCACAGAAACTAAGAATGAGAATAGCAATGTGCAAAAGACTGAAAAATAAATACATTTGCAAGGTAGTATACTGTATATTTGAATATGAGTTCACTTCATCATTTTGTGTGCTAAAAATAATTTTCAATAAAACAATGGTTAATTCCTATTATATTATGTGTGTGTCAGCATAGGGCACATTTACGTGCACTGTCTTTTCAAAGTCTTGGTTTTGGCACAATGGCCATTAATTAATATCTGTATATCTCTGATATTCCTTTGCACTTTAATTTGTAGTTTCTGAAATTACTTTGATAAAGCATAATTTTTTTGTCTACTATATACTATTATATTTCATTTTAGAAATTTAGCTTCAAGTTTTTATTTTAATTTAAGTTATTTTATTTTTTCAATTTTTATTTTAAGTAACTACAATTATTATTATTATTATTAAAACTGTAAGTAAATAAAAAAATAAAATAAAAACTGGAGAACAAAATAACATTTGTAGCCCAGCAATCCTTGATGTGTCAAGAACCTTGGAAGAACGGATGCATTAGTGTTGTATTTGTCTGCTAATATTTCACAGCCAATGTGCAGAGATCTCACAACCAGCTTGAAATGACGAATGAGGATTAATCAAGCAGTTCTGGGACCATGTCTAAACCGGCAGTTATTTACACCGGCTAGATGCAGAGAGATCCCACGAGTATATCAGGCATCAAAAGAAAGGCCGGCTACATCACTGTCATAATTTCTCGGATGCTCAGTCTGTTGACATCACTGCAGGGGATCCGAACTGACCTGTGTCAAAACAGACCTGAAGTGACACTTTACAGCCCAGAGAGGCACTTTAAACATGTCGGTATCAATGTTGTGTTTAGGCAATTATTCGCAGTCCAGTGCTAAGCTCCTCAAAAGGAATAATGCCTGTTTTGTCATTTTGAACCGATAGCATGAGGCCCACAGCGCCGTTGCCCTGAATTACAACAAAGTGCAAACCCGTGACCTTGCTACCCACTGCTATCTCTGAACCTCAGTCGCTCGTGTGTTTTCACGGACTCAGCCAGAACGCTGCAGGGAGTGAAACATATCACTCACTCTGTGCAAAGTTAGCTGACCCAGTAAGTTTTTGTGGGTTTCTTGTCTTACACATACACACAGATTCCCTCACACGTATACTGACAAAAATACCCATTCTCTTCCACCTCTGCAATGGACTGATAAGCTTATGATGAAGTCTGTCAAGAAAAACCATGAATGTTTTTTAATCATTATCTGAATTACCACTCTCTCTCTCTCTCTCTCTCTCTCTCTCTCTCTCTCTCTCTCTCTCTCACACACACACACACACACACACAGACACAAATAAATCATTAAGCTAACAGTGTGCGCCCTAAACATAATGTCAGATTATTTGAGGATTAGTAATTTTAGCCATTGTCCAGACAAATTCAAATTTCAAATTTATGATGTATGACCTACTACAGTACATTATCTGCAGAAAATACGGTGCTTGCCTGTGCAAAACTAACCACTACTATATGCTAGGTTGCTTCTGTGTAGTTGCTTTGATATTTTAGGTGATTACTACAACATCAGATTCCTGTTTTTGAGAACAAAAAAAGCATGTCACGGAACACAACATTAATACCCATTGTTCCTGATTATATATCAAGGTCTTATGAAGCGAAGCGACTGGTCTGTGGAAGAAACTGTAGATTATTAATACAATTATTATCTCTAATCCATAGCCTCAAGCAAATGGTCTGGAGTGATGTCTGGTTCGCAAACAAATCAATCTTATGAATCGGTTCTTTTTGGTATACCAGGTCACCAAATCGGACTGAACCATCTGAAACAATTCACAGCTCAAGCAGCACTGATCTACAAGTTACTCAAATAAAAATCACTTTCAGATCGTTTCGCTTCATACGACTTTAATATATTGTTGGGATATATCATATTTTGTGTACCTTGATACCTTTTTATTCTCAAAAACAGGCAACTGCTAACTTGCATTTTATGAATCACCAAGGACCACAGTTTCATCTAAAAAGTCACCTACATATTGGATGGGCTTACGTAAATTTAAAGCTAATTTTCAGATTTTTGGATCCTTTTAAGTGCACTGTTTATATTCAGTAACATTTATTTTATATAATGCTTTATACATATTCAGATTGTTTCAAAGCAGCATCACAGTAATAAACAGGAAAATAATGTTTGTGTTGTGAAATTCATTAATAATGAAAAAACTAATTTAACAGCTTCACAGAAGACACTCATGGCAATATTCAGCTCAGTTCAGTTAAACTAAACATATCCATCCATAGTACAAATGGCTACACACATAGAAGTTATGGTTATGAGGTTTGTTGTAATCACTATGCATGTGCAATAGCAGTAATGATGCTTGCCTTAGCAACCAGATGAGTAGTGCATGCATGCTCTCGTTGCCATGGCAGCCAGGCAATAATATCCCTTGCTCAGCACCTGCTTGGTGGAAATGAGTTTGAGAGTCTAAGAGTCAGAGGAAGGATGAGTTTAGAAGTTAAGTGTGCATGTTTTTAATGTTAAAATCTTTCTTCTCCCTCAACTTAGTGTGCATCTATACACCCCCCATTTTTTATAACCTGAAGATCCCTTTTCACTATAGAGAGCCTTGTGTGCAATGGAAAGGTACCATGGATGTTTGAGGTTCTTCAGGGAATCATAGATAAACTTGTTTTTTAGGGGTCCAAGTAAGGTTGTTACTAGGGATGGCCATTTTCCAAAAATTTTGCATTTGAATATTCGGGCTCATAAAAAAAATTATATTTGAATATTTGTTTATTTAAATGAGGTTTAATGAGAAATAAGTTATTTTTAATTACCAAGTTTTTGTCACAACTTCTGAACAAGCTTATGATTAGCCATTACTCAACAATGTTCTAAAACAACGTTACGTTATATCGCAAGGTTTTATTTTGGTTTAAAACATGTGTAAGCAACAACAACAAAAAAATACATAAAAAAGCATTCAAGATCAAGCTGAGCAAACGGAAAAATCATGCTGACTGTAAGCTACATATACTCGAGTCAGCCTATATTTATTGTGTTTAAATTGTTTCACGTATTAATTCTGAGAGAAACAATAATATCCACATGCTTGGGTGAGAGTTTGTTCCTCAGTCTGGTAACAATAAGAATGCGCTAACAAAGATAACGTGTCCTAACAGTTTCTTAGCGCTTTGAGTTAAACCACTCTCCCTCGAGGAAACTTTATATATGTCTGAAGATAAATTTCACTATTAGATAAACTCTCTTCTCGGCTCAATCGGAGTACAGCTGCGCTTTCCTCAGTCGACTGTGTTTGTATTTCATGATTTCTCATTGTGCTGGTGATATTATGATAAATCTAATTAATTTGATCAGAAGTAATTACATTTTGTCAGATAATTTAGTAAGATAATGTAGACCAAAGTAAATCCAAACTTCGCGAGGCAGATGATGACGTTCTGTGATCAAATACTATCAACCTGTTAACACGCTGCACAGCGCCACCCAGTGCATTTAGTTATAACTGCTTAGGGTTTATCATGGATTCCCTGCATTTATGGCCAGCAAATTAACACATAATAAAATTCGAATAGTGTTTTTATTGTTCGAATAATAACTACAGACCGAATATTCGACTATTCGTGCACACCCCTAGTTGTTACCCTTGAAAAGTGTAACAATTTAACACAGCATTAGTGGCTTTATGATGAATGTTAAGATAGACATGTCTGTTCCATAATGCACAGTGAAAGCAGGACATTCACTCCTTCTTATCTTGATCAATATAACACTATACATCTTGTCCTCCATAGATTTATGTCTGTATAAAATCTTGGAAGGGTTTCTTTTTCCATGGCAAACACTGCACTCAGTAGTTCTGAGACATAAACTGGTACATTAAACCCTATAAAATATGTCAAAATATAACCAGAGAGGGGTGGAGTGGGACATCCATTAGTGATGGGCGTATTTTACAGAACAGGAACTGAAGTATATGATCCCAGGATATGAAACTTCTAGGTGTCACAGTGCCAATTTTTAAGAGTCGCCTAGGAACAAAATGACTGATAATATGAGCGATGTCGAATCAAACTTTTTAAATTCTCAGACTTTTGTTTGATGCACTTAGTTGCAGGTAATCTAGATATTCATGGATCTGCATATTCTGCATTGTTTTCTCAATTTATGAGTCTACACACATTTCCTCTGATTTATTTTTGTTTGTTTGTGGAGAATGCTGCACCACCAGGTTCCAAAAAATATTCATCTCCTGCATACACCTGCCAGTGGTGAGAGAACTGAGATAATTACCATCCAAAAATCTTTCTTACTGTGCAAAATTGTATTTTCATTTTGAATCTATAGTGCCAAGAATGTGTCTGTAGAGTTAAATATAAGGAAAACTAAATTTCAGGCTTCCTATAGCTCAATGGTTGATGGGAAAAATTGTTGGAACAAGGCAGCAGTCACTGAGTTTTACAAGACTGTTTGGATTTCTTATTTGCTTATGTCTGCGAGAATCAGTCTATTGGTCATATATTGCCATTTTAACCATTCATTATGCTGAAGTGTCTAAAACACAACATTTCAAATTGTTCTAACTGTGGTATCAATAAGTAAAATAAGTCTAATACTGTATGTATATATATATGTATGTGTGTGTGTGTGTGTGTGTGTGTGTGTGTGTGTGTGTGTGTGATGCGATCTAGGAAAACCCAACACATGGTGAAATTTTACCTTTCATAGGTTTTGATACCATATGAAAGCTGGGATTCAAGCCCTTTCCAAAACTGTTTTTTTCAATATCTTAACCGTAACGCAAGTTATGGCTATCTGAAATTGGCTGATAGCTATGATTTTCAGGAATGGAATTTTGAGAAAAACGGGTTTAAAGTGAAACGGGTTTAAAGTGGGACAGGTTTCACTTTCACTTCACGGGTTTAACGAGAGCTGTAGCACTACTGCATCATTACACAAACAGACTAACGTTGCCCTGAAGAGGACAGTTTTACGTTGTTTATCATGGGCATAGTCTCTGAACTTTTCATCACCCCTTTTTATTTATATAGCAAAAATACTGTCTGTACCTCAGAAAAGTGAGTGCAGCGCTACAGTTTGCGCACCTGTGCATATAAGACTGTTATCGGACTCCTCTTTAGTAACTTAATCATCCGATCCTTCATCTCTGGATGTGAAATAGTCCATTATAACATCGTTTTAGGGCACTGACGTTGCCAAGATTGAGCAGACTGAGATGAGCAAGATCGTTTATTTGAGCAGCTACTTCAGACTGTTTTGTTTTCTTGTGCTCCGCCATCTCACGATATTAAAATAAATAAAAAATAAATAAACTCTGCGTGCCGTAGTTTACACAGGACTGGCAGGAAATGTGCATTGATACACTTTTATTATATATGTTACGTGGTTTATTTTGATAGGATAGGTTAACTGTTTTTGTTCTGTTAAGAGAAAGCACTTCCGCAGCGCGTTCATAAGAGAAAGACAATCTTTTCTGCTTGCTGCAATAAATAGCTAATTTTCTACACTAAACAAGTAAATTATGACAAGATATTTTCAGAGATGATAGACAAGATGTTATAGAATAATAATTTAATGAAAACCTAATTTTGACAAAAAAAATGACATTCAACCTATTTTTCGAATTTCCTGAATACGTCCCAGCGCAACATCTGACGGGTTTTCCCAGATAGCATCACATATATATATATATATATACACATATGTTTGTTTGTTTTTGGGGGTGCAGCATTCTGAACAGAACAAAAACACTGGTTGGTCCCTTTACATGGCAGAAATATGGTCTCTTTTTGCCTAAACCAACATGCCCAGTCCAGAATAAGCAGCAAAGTGGACCAGACTTCATGCTTAAAAAGTCAAAATGCCAGTTATGACTACTACATATGGAATTGTAGCATTAATATGTCTCTTGACCAAAGTATATGTTTCTTTTTCATTGCATCTAAGGAAAAAAAATATTTTAAAAAGAAAGAAAAAGAAACACACACACACTACAATGTGTGTTCATTATTAGTACAATTATTAATTGATTTTTATCCATTTGTGTGGTTATATTCATTGTTTTTCCATTATTTTGTCCTTATAATCAAAGGCTGAACAGTGAATTAAGATTTCATTTTTTTATGTCCCTCAGACACAGTTAGTACCAAATATTTTGAGGAAGTGCTGGTCGCTGTGGCCTCATCTCTGTATTTATGCAAGTCCCTCGTGCATTGAAGAAGGCACTGTAACCAATTTAATGCATGACTCAGTTTCACTATTTACTTGGCTTTGAGCGAAAATAAAGCCCTCAGAAAAATCTCTCCACACATTTGAAAGTAATGTAAACGTGTGTGTGTGTGTGTGTGTGTGTGTGTGTGTGTGTGTGTGTGTGTGTGCTGTGTGTGAGAGAGAAAGAAGCACCAGCCGTGGGTTGTAAAGGTCAACAGATGGCATGAGCGATACTTGACTCTCATTTAGTTGCTGTTTTTACATAAATCAACATTCCTCAGCAGCATGACACAATGATGTATTAATGAAGAGTGCTTTCACTGAACAAAACAGCCAACAGCAAGACTTTACAATCACTACACAGAGCAGGCACAAATGTTTGGGCTATGCCTTGTAAGCACACAGCCCTATTATACTGTACATACTTAACTATGCATTTTTGCATTATTCTGGTGGTAACAAACCTCAGTACTCAAGGGGGTGATACTTATTTGTGCCAAAATGGGTGCAGTATTTTTCAGTCTTATGAGGGAAACATTGCTGTGGCCACCAAATAATCTTTCTGATGCTGTTTTCTCTTCAATGTAGGGGCTCTGTGAAGCCTCTACAATTTCAAGGTGTTGCACCGTTTTTGACACTGGTAATATTAGTACATATTTGAATGATATAAAACAGAGATGTAAAGATAGTTACAGTATGAAAAACAAACTGATGTGAGCTGTGTACCTGTCACAGAGGAATATGAAACGATAACATACAGGATGCAACACACGTTAGCAGTAATCACACCAAGACTGCAGCTGTCATTCATGTTAAAAATATACATTAATACATATGTATATTTTTTGACATAATAGAACAATCAAACACTTGACCCTCTTTAAAATGGTGCCTATTAATGTAGTTGATATGCTTGAACAAAACCAAAAAGACAGTTGGGTTTTTCACTCATGTATTCAACAGAAATTATGATATTTTCTTCTGTGGAAAAAGTACAGTAAGTACATCTTGGACCTCAGTAGCTGCTATTGCCCCCTTTATCAGAAATAACTTATTGTAGGTGCTCTGCTATAATTGCAAATATTTGTTATCTCTGACATGTGCTTTCTGGAATATTTGACCTCTCTTTCATGCAACATTCTTTCGACTGCAAGATGTTTGAGAGTCTTCTTGCATACTGCCCGATTGAAACCCCCCAAAACATCTCAACTGCTTTCAAATCCAGGCTTTGACTATAGAGCATTCCATAACCCTTTATTTTTTTTTCTTTCAAGCCAGTCCTTGGTGGATTTGCGAGCGTGTTTTGAATCATTATCTTATTGAAAGGTCCACATTCATTTTAACTTTCGAATAGTTGGCCTCACATTATGTTCAAGCACTCTTTGATATGATACAGATTTCATAGTTGAAACAATGAATGCAAGCTGTCCAGTCCCTGAGGACTAGACATTTCGACCACTAAACTTCACAGTTGGTATGAGAATGCTTTCCAGAAAAGCAGTTGTTGGTCTGCGCCAAACATGTCTGCTGTTATTATGGCCAAACAACTTTGATTCGTCTGTCCAAAGCACGTTATTACAAAATTCTTGGTCTTTTACTATATGCTATAGTTTTACTATAGTTTTACAAGAAAAGCTAGCAGTTAGAGAATAAATATGCTATTGATAGAGGGTCAAATATGTCTGTGTTTTTTAAATAAAAAAAATACAACAATAAGAAGACAGATTAGATTCAAATAAAATTAGAATAGAGAGTGCTAGAGTTAGAGGGTCAAATAAAGATGGAAGAGATGTGTTTTAGCCGTTTCTTGAAGATGGGTAAGGATTCAGCTGCTCGGATTGAGTTAGGGCAGATCATTCCACCAGGTGGGAACAGTTAATGAAAAAGTCAGTGAAAGTGATTTTGTGCCTCTTTGGGATGGTACAGTAATGAGTCGTTCACTTGCAGAACATTATTATAAAACAATTATATATCAATAATAACAAATCTTGTTTTAAGATTAATATCAGTCTGTTTTTCTCAACATAAAACTCAACTTTTATTAGGGTAATAATGCTGTTGTCATTTTCTCATGAATTACTGTTGTGTATTTCAGCAAAGATTTCAAACAGCTTCAATTCCATACATGTACTGTATATAGAGCTCTCCTCTTCCATTTAGCTCTGACATAAGAAATTGGTTGCTCTTCCTACATTTTGCCGAATCTGTCTTGAATTTGTCTGAATTTCACTATCCGCATTGTCGTCTAAAAGCATAGACGGAACACCGCTTGACTGACTATTGCTGAAATAAACTATAGCTGCATTTTTGCCCGCATTGGCAGATGCCCGCAAAAGAGGCCGCAGCGTACCAGATTGTAACTTTGCTCATTACTGTGCGTCCTATCAGTTGTGTTTAAGCGCCAGCAGAAGACAGTGTAATGTAATACTCTTTGAGAGAAGCAGTCTATCAGTGGAAGTTAAAATCAACTAGTAAATGTATTTACTTGTCTCAGTGTTTAGCCCAGTCGTTGTTGCTAGGAAACACTTGTTTTGTTTACTGTGTGGAGAGGTGCTGAAATCGCGTTTGGTCTCGTACTGTATCGCGTCCCTTGTCAGTGTCGGGTGCTTGCTTGGCCATTTATTGTGATTAACAGGAAAGTGTGTTCAGCTGAATTGGAGTAGTATTTTGTTAGATGGGTATAAAAAGTGTAGTTTACCGCGGCAGCGGTCACGGCAGCCTTCGCGTGAAGACCTCCTTGTGAGAAGACCGAAGAGTGTAAAGACCATCGACTCTACCGTGCGACTCCACCGGGCAGGGACACTGCCAAAGGATATAAGTATCGCTTTTTATTTATATTCTTTCTAACTGCTTGTTTCCCTTCTGTTTTAGTTTTTTTATAACCAATTCTTACTATGTGTAAGTTGTTGTTTGTTAGCATGTGTTTTTGACAGTGTTCTTTTTTTAGGATTACTGATAAACTACTGCCGTTTGATTTGTTATCTATTTTAATTTGAGATAAATTATATATGAATTTATTACGTCTTTATAGGTATTTTTTTAGTTTTAGTTTTAATAAATTGGAGTTATTTTAGTAATGTTACTTCAACATACTACATGGAAATTAAATAACATTATATATATATATATATATATATATATATATGGGTGTTTGGCCTAGTGTCATGTTAGAACCAATTTTTATACTAATACCTTTTGTTGTTTTAATATTTTGAATTATTTTTAGCTTTATTTTTTGTTTTCATTTAAATGTTTAATTTTGAAACGTTGTTGTATGCATTTGTCATTTTATTTAATTTCTTAATTTTCTTAAATGTATGCTGAACCAATTAAACATTGCTGTCTCAGCATGGCAGTGTGTCGAAGGAGGCAAGCCATTTGGAGTGCGTACATCATCTGTTGGGTTGATATGAATCTAAGGGATAAGAGCCACCTTGACTGTTCTCAAAAGTGAGACCTCACTAATGCATAACTGGGCACAATGCATACATCTGTTTCGATGGCTGCCCTACATTTGTCTACGTGGAGATGTGTGATGTGCCTCTTATTACATGGAAGGTGACAACGAGACGAAGGAGAGTCAGGAGAGGTTTGCTACGCTTCATCAAACGCTAGATCAGTGCGGTGTACGTATGTGTGTTTGACGAAGAATTGGAAGAGCGATTGTCAACAGCGTTGTCGATGTACCACAGATCAAACTGATAGCTTAGAGTGACTGCAGATGAAACAATACATCACGCTTAACCAGCAGCAATATGTTTACTCTTGCTATTCGACTCCCTTTTCCAAGTCACAAACCTGAAGAATAATGGTTTCTGAAGGATTTTCCTTGAGTGCTAAATAACAGCAGAAACAGGGATTTTGGAAATGACACGGAGGCAAATGGAAGATTGACAGTATTCTATTGAAGCAACTAGGAAGACGGGCACACACAGAGTTTCAGTAATGATCCACCATGCATACATGCCAATCTCGCTGCTGCTCCCCTAAAGCATGCCGTTATTGCCATAAACAGCCGTGCGCATATCATGAATGCATCTGCATTAATCTACCGCCAGCTCGTGGGTCATTTAAGCCATCGTCAAGAAAGATGATGAAGTCCCAGAGCTTATTTATTGGGTCGACCACACCACGTCCTCCATCTCGACAACAGCTGGGTGCCGATCTGCCCTCCCAAGCGGGAGCAGAACCTGGACGCCACCGACGAAGCCAATTAACCGCTCATAATCCATTACACACTTCTCACTTTCTGTAGCCTGCTGTGCCATAAGCACCATGTTTCTTTCTTTCTGTCTGACAGACTTAGACTCAATGCAGTCCCGCAGTTCAATGCAGTAGGGATTCAAACAGAGAGCATGGTAACAAGGCTATTGTTGAGTGTAGCCTGTCAGACATTTGCAAACACATTGGTATTTGAAGGTGAATTCAGCTGAGTAGTGGAAAGGTGAAACAAATATTAATTTACTGAGAAAGTTGAAAGCTTCGATTCCACACTTATTCATTGTCAAAGGCATCCTAAAATATGTTCACTGCATTGTAAATCTTAGTAATTCAGTTTTCCTTGCTAATAAATGTCAATTTGCAAACTTGTTTAGGAAAGAAGTGAGAAAGAGAAGAAAGGGTCACACTTGAGTAGCTTATTTTCACTGTATCTGGTGCCATGAAGGATTTCCACACCAGGCTAATTTGAAATATATTAAAGTGAGCTTACTTGCAAGGAAACCAATTTTGCTTGCCTTTGCCGGCGCTCCCTGACAAATGTAGAAATGTAATCCATTTAGCAGAGCTAAAAGTGCTGTGCTATCATTGTGCTAATTTCAATTATTGTCCCTTTAGCCCTGCGCACAATTAACGCTGTAGGAGAACTTCACTTTTACACTACTTGTCTTCCTTCCGAAGTATTTTTAAAATAAAACATTATAAGCTGCCAACCTAGAGAACATTTTCAGGCAGCACAATCTATAGAGGCATTTTATTTATACTGAGCATTGAAGGCAATTCTATAATGATTTTCAACACGCTCAGCCAAAAAAAGGACTTATGTTTCATTCAGTACAGAAAAGTATTAATAAGTATTTTTTAATCTATTAAAAAGATCTGAGTTCTATGGGGTTTTTTATGTGTATTATCGTGTTTTCTCAACAGTATTATCACCAGTATCATGTTGTAAGCAACAAGCTATTGTCAGACTCTACCAGAATCAATGTGCTGACTATGAAGAGTGTTGGTAACACTTTACAAGTTTAAATTTGTTGACATTAGTGAATGCATTGGTTATCGTGAATAGTCACGTTTGAATTTTGGGGTAGTGTATCGCTTCTAATGCTGCTGTAATTATTATAGACCATGTAGAGTTCCACCACAGCTAGCAGTCTGGGTTTGGCATAGCGTTCACACGTTCTGGGTGTCAACATGGTTAGATTTCCCTATTTCTGCTTCTAGGGTTTTGGAATCAAATCTTGTCTGCTGCTATGTACAAATTGTCTTGTGTCCGCCTGAGAAAGACCACATGTCAGATTTGCAGTTGTTGAATAAATAACAAGTTTGACATTTGTTTTTATATATCTCTATTCCTTAAGTGCAGTAAGGCATTATATTCCAGTGAAATATCTTCACTTTTTGTGCAATGTTTTTTATATATTCTCATTCCTATTAGTTTTATTCAGAGCCAGAAGTCTACATCATATTAGTGCAATAATCATTTTGACAAGCTGTGACTTATTATTATTATATATATATATATATATATATATAATATATACAAGCATATTTTAATAGTACATCACTTTGTATCATGTATATTTCTTTTTAGTTTTTTGTCTGTTATGTACCATGCACCTTATGCATAAGTTTTGCAATTGCGTTGTATCTTGTGCACAATGACAATAAATAAATTCAATTCTAATTCTTAATTATGAATGTTAGGGTGGTTTTAGGCAGGATATCTCCAGCCAAATTACAATGATTGCTTTGAGGACAAAATTATTAAAAATAAATAAATAAAACAATTCCAGGTCATGTTTCACCCCAAACCAAAAGTGATAAATTAGAAATGTTATTTTGCATAAAGTAAAGTTTGGGACCTTTTTTTTGCATTGGATTCATTGTAAATAATATATTATATATATATATATAGTGACAAAATCATTATATATATAATGATTTTGTCACTAAATTACTACGATAAGCTAAATATATAACATCAAAACCAAATGTGTCACTTTATAAGTTTACTTTTCTGTACACTGCTGCTATGTCTTGATTTAATCATCATGCCTTTTTTCTGTTCATCACATATAATGCTTACATACATATGCAAGCCTCCATGAGGTTCATACTGCCATGTTTTCAATTACGTTCTTGCCAGCTGACTGGACATTTTTCCGAAGTTTGAAAATTGTCTCAAGGACCATTATTCCCTCCATTGATCTGAGGAGCTGCAGAAGGGCAAAGTTTAGTGGAATCTGAGTTTTTCATCAGCCTGTCATGGTTGGTGATGTCATAATGAGCTCCACATTACCAATCTCACCTTACAGTTCAGCGATGCGTAACTGGTTAATAGAGCTTTGGGTGAATGTGAACCTGACTTAAAAAGGCGGGTCTTAATAACAGCATGGAAAGAGGATCATTTCTGCCTGATGTCATGGTTTATGTTTATATGTATGTAACAGACAGTCTTATCAAGTGTGTTTAATTTTTACAAAGCATCGGCTGGGCAAGGCACAGATGGCCTTTTTTCACTCCTCTTTTTTTTGTTTCACTCCCCATTTATTAATATTAATTTCTGCTTCATGATGTGAATTTCATTATGCAAATGGTCTTTGTATTTTGAAAGATAAACAGCTGCATTTGATGTGTATTGTAGGACCCATGGCTCAAGAGAAGCAACAAAAAAAGAAAGATACACAAACGCCAAATTAAGTTCGAAAGTAAGATTTATTAATCAAAGATTGCAGTAACTCTACAAAATAAAATGCATCTATCATGTAATGCTGTGCACATGGATGAACGTTTAATGTGCTGTTGCAGTGCTGTACTGTAGTACTCAAAATTAAATACCAAACAAGAAGACAACAAAGTGGTTGAACCTCAACAAAGTCTCACATGTCTCCTCGAGGTTCAGAAAGAAAAAAAAACTCAACAATGGATCAAACTGCTAAGATTTGCCAAGATACTAAAGTCTACAGTGAAAATCTGAAGAGAAGAGAAGTTGTGTACTCTGGCAGCAATTTAATTAAATGTAATTATTTATTTAAAAATAGGAACAAAGAAAGAAAGAAAGAAAGCCTATTAAGCTAAAATTTTGCTTTCTCAGTCACAAGAAAGTCTATGTTAACATCACCATATTCTAGCTGGATAGTCATAAGATAAAGTATACATTTTTTGATCAGAATTGTTGCAGTGGTGCCATTTCCTTTTCATAAAAAAGAGTGCCTTTTCAGAAATATCACACGACAAAAGCTGTCATAGTGTCACTGTAATAGTCGTCTACAGCAGGTGCATCAGCTCTAGCAGGTCACAATGACTCAGACTTGGATCTCAGGTTTAATAAAAATGGCAGGAATACATTTTGAAAATGGTGTTAATGCAGGATCATTGTAGAGCTAGAGGACTTGAAAAAATAGTTCTGGCATTGAATCAACTACTGAATTAAATCAGAAAGAGTAGGAAGTTTATGACTGGAAATGTGTCCACAAAAGTAAAAGACAAAAGGCTTTAATAAAGCCTTATGCATCTGTAATGCAGTCATATACTGTGTGAAAACTTTAAAATGCTAATTTTATGAATGAATTCAGCGCTACAGGATACTAGTTCAAAGTTTCATTAGTATTGGTGCTGGTGGGATTACATTTTTGTTTTAATAATACTTTAAAACTCAAATGAGGTGATGCACGACTGCTGATAAATCAGAAGTTCCACTTGTTTTACATCCTATTCAAGTCAAACTCACTCCTGTTCACCTTTATGTCTCTGAGTCAGCCTGTGTGTGTCCGGTCCTTCTCATCACAGCCTGAACAACTGATCATTTCTGCTATAGACTGTCCATCTAATGAGGTCATTTTACTCAGCGGACCAGCACAGTAGAGACAGCGCAGCATCAAAGTCCTCTGTTATACAGTCATGTGTCTGTTTTATTGTGCTATTCACTGAGTCATGCACACACATACATTACCTCCGCCACTGTACTCTCACAGCAGATGAAAACACTGAATCTCTTGGAGAAAATAAATTTGATCCTTTTCTCACAGTTTAGTGACCAGGTTTGGTTTCTGCAGTTTTCTAATGATCCGATTCACCTCACAGGTGAGGTCTGTGTGCCTTGGGGCACTCCAGTAGATCACATCCATCTTTGTGATGATATAAATAACCGATAAAAGAAAAAGCAAATAAATTATGGATAGAGAGGTTGGCATCCTCTTTTTATCACACCTCGTTTCCTCAGTCACAACAGAGATAACACCTGGCTGCGCCTCCCACCTATTCTGCTGTATGATGGCCCGCACTGGCTCGGGGGACAGATTTGCTATTTCCTCCAAATAAATAGACATCAAATAGATGAATAGGAGCTCTTGAGGTGTGCTGAAATGCACTGTGACACGATAAGGAAAACAAATTACAATAAAGCAAAACAGAAAAGAGTGAATGGACAAGTAAGTCCATCTTTGTCATTAATTTGCCATCGTTTGACAGCTTGGCAGGCGCTTCAGTTAAAAACACTCTTCAGATATCACTCTAAATAAAACAGAAAACATACTCCAATTTTGAAATGTAAATTAGACTTCTGTCTTTCATTTAGATTTTTTTTCTCTTTAAAGGGGACAGAACAGTGTTTTATGTACAGTAGTCTCAACATGTTTTCATGAACATTTCTCTGTGCAACAGCACAAAGTCTCAATTCAATTCAGTTTTTTATCACCAGATTTTGCTTGTCTGGATTCTGTAAAGCCTTGGTTATGTTCAATCTTACTTTTTTACTTTTTAGTCATTTAGCAGACGCTTTTATCCAAAGTGACTTACAAATAAGAAAAAGTAACTAAAACTATAAGTTAAAACTCTATAAATACTATATGCTTATAAAGGGGCTTATGAAGAAAACAAAACAAGGGGTCCAAGTAGTGCAGGAGGAAAGATCTAGTGCCATGTTTTGTGTCCATGCAAGCCACTGTTACTAGTCCGAGCGCAAACATCAAGCCAAGACTATATAATTAGCATGAAAAAGCTCCCGCTGTGTCATATTTGGGATTTGGTGATTTCATGCAAGCATGTTAAGCTATATTAATCAGCAATGGCAAGATAATTACAGCAGGCAAGAAAACAGCATTGTATAACAACAAACTATTAATCAGACGTTTTGCATTCACATGGCTAAAAGCATTATCAAGAAAAAATTATATGTTTGAAGAATAGATAATTGCAAACAGCATAGCTTGAGTACGTCTAAAGGGTGTCTCTGAGCATTAGTCTCACACTGTGTGTGTTTATTTGTGTCTTCCTGTTTGCTGAATCAGAGGGCGGACACATCTCAGATCATTGTCCTCACATGTGTCTTGCCTGGTTGCACCACGGCCCACCCTTTTCATTATGGTGGCCCTGCTGCAGGATGCGGGGTCCAAAAGGAACATTCTGCAACCTGCCGATAGCTAGTATCAGCCAAAAATAGTTTTTACCGGCAATTAAACTATATTTACTGTATATTACTTATATTAAAAATACATTTAGTCCCTATGACAACTGAATTATTTAGCTATTTTTTTATTGCAAGAAACGCAACAGATGTTTCCTTTAGTAGTGGGTCCGTATATATTTGATCTGAATCATTCACATCACTTAGTTACCAGCCAGCTGGCAAGTGGTTCAGTTTTATTTACTTGGCAAAGCTAATTTTCACTTGCATTTGGCATGTGTTAATTCTGGACCCAGGATATGACCGCTGGGTCTGCTGCCCGCTCTCTACCCTCCTCCTTGTTCTCAGAGGAGCCGGTGTTGATTAATCGAGAGAGCTCCATTGCTCCAGGAACAGTTCCAGTTTCTTGCTGGTGTTCAGTGTAAATGTTTAGACAGCCCCTTGTGGTATGATGGAATACAGAGAGGACTCAGAGGACCTCCGCGCTACTGGGGGCGAAAGTGAAGACTAAAGAGAGAAGAAGGAACTCTTGTTGGGCGAGAGGTTAGACAGCATCTGTAATGCCACCTGTGGACAAGCACGCATGACGCTGCAGCCAAGAATAATATGGGCCAAGGTTTGCTAGCACAAGAGTATTTATTGCTGACTCTAAAACATAAATGCCTTTAGAAACTTCAAATGAAGTAGGTTTTAAAGAGTGTAATTTTTTATTCTGTTTATTTCTTTGCATTGCCTGCAGTTAGACATTCTCTAAACAGTTTTAGTGGCCTTGTTGGCAGCTGATTGGCCTTGTTATGTGGGTGTTTGACAAATTTTAAGCAAGAATGTAGTTTAAAAATATTTTATAATGCACAAAAGACAGATTGTGAAGTCATCACATGAGGAAGATGCATTCACAAAAGCAACATCACTACTCTAGTAAAAAAGTAATATATTTAAAATACATTTTATTTCATACTAATCATAGTTCAAATCTATTAACTAATTTACTGACAGATAACTCTAGACTTCCTAATATAACAATTATAATTAAACTTTATGTGGCGTACTACATGTGCACAATGCACATTTCTTAATGTAAAGTCTAATATATGTTTTAATGTCACTTTTGATGAGGATTGCATGATCTTTAAATATATCGGTGTTTAAGTGCAAAATATTTCAAGTGTACCTGAAGTTTGCTTGCAATAGCTCCACTTCAGCCCAATCAAATATACTAAGTATATTTTTAATTTAACTTCCACACAATTAAAATGCATTAAGTACAAAATTAGTTGTTGTACCCTTAATGTTGAAATATGTACCCTTTTGGGATAAATAATGAACAAAAGCATACCTTTCAAAAGGGTACTGCCCCAGTCACAGCTTTTGTAGGCCTAGCTTTTTGTCTAAGAGTATTTGGTAATTTTTGTTTATTTACAGAAGTACATTATTTCAGAATACCTCAAGGTAAGTGAACAAGATATCATCATGCTCAGAGAACAGGGAGCAGTAAACACAGAGCAGGAACCCCATGGATTGTAACACGGCACTATTAGTACCAGAAGAGACTGATTAGCTTGTTCAAGTCTATTTGGTTAAGATTAGAGGTAAACTCCGCAGGACAGTGGATCTCAAAGGCTGGATCTAAAGAACCATGCTGTACATCAACTGCTGGGACAGTGAGCCAGGCCATGTCTTGATTATTTTGATAATGTAGTATATTTAACAGCACATTGCCGCTGACAACACTACAAAAAAAGCATGCATAAAATCTAGTTTGAGTGACGAATGGAGCTCAAGCGTAGTTCAGGCAGACCACGGTGTGCCTGCTGAATCAGCTGACGTTCAGCTGATCGTAACTCCTCCCATTACAATTAATAAGATATATAAGTTCATCCGTACTCACACTTGCCACAGACATGCGTTTACCCTCCATCCCCAACTCCTCCTTATGCAGATACATGATCACTTAACTGCTTGCCCACAGAAATATATCATCTGTCCAGCTCATTCCTAAATTGTCAATTTTTTTTCACAGTACTGTATTACTCTACTTGGAATATACAACTGATGCATGTTAAATATCTGGCAATTGCTTAGGCTTCACGGGGTTCAAACCTGAACTGAACCCTTCAGAGTGAAGCCTGCCACCAAATATAAAGTTCAGGACCTCTACAATATTCTGACTCGAACGGAGTGGTCCTGACTGAACTATATTTATTTCGCAAGGTCAATTTAATGATCATATATACAGACGGTTACAGTTGGAAAGATACACGTTTTGATTCCGAAAGCCTAAGGTAAAGATAGGCTAGTTTAATAAACCTTTGTAAACACATTACTTACAATGAAAGTTTGCAATAAGCAATATTTAATATACATATAGTAACTGCAATGCATCCAATGTGCATTAAATTCAGCAGAAACTCATACACAATCTGCACATTTTTAAATGCTCAATACAAATAACCCTACCTGAGCTTTCCGATCCTTGTTTGCTAAATCTATTTGACACTCTCCGACGTTCTCATTGCTTTCTCCAGTCCAAGGTCAATCTGACAATTTCTTGCACGGCCATGAAACTCGGCTTGAATTAGCTGAAAATATCCACACTGCTCAATAAGCTTCGGTGTGAATGCAGTTAAACCATAAAATGTCTGTTATTGTGGGGACATCTTCTAAACAGCATTTATTTTTTTTTTTCCGAACATGATGGCGTCGCACATGGCTGCTTCGGTTTGTTGCTCGTGGTACTTTTTCTGTTTTTGTTTGTTTGTCCTGTCTTAAGCAACGATTTTCCGATCAGTTTCACTAGAAACGAACTCTTGGACATAAGAAATAGCACACCAGATAACCTTTTGCCGACGTTTGAACATTCAGACGTTTTACTGGACATTTTAGTCGGAGGAGCTGCGTTCCTATTGAAGATCTCCAAGCGGCGACGCAAGCGAGGGAAGCGCGCTGGTGCGCTCGTGAAAACCAGACAGCGCGGTTTAAGGACTCCGCTGCCGAGTATTCACCTGGCGAATCTCCGCTCCCTTGCAAATAAATCAGATGAACTACAACTCATCACCCGCACAAACAAGGACTTTGTAAACTCTGCTGTGCTTTGTTTCACGGAAACCTGGCTGAACGGAGCTATCCCGGACAGCGCGCTTCATCTATCCGGATTCCAGCTGTTCAGAGCAGACAGAGTCACCGAATTATCGGGGAAAACGAGAGGTGGTGGATTATGTTTTTATATCAATGAAGGCTGGTGTACAGACGTGACAGTTTTAAAGAGGATGTGCTGCCCAAACTTGGAAGCTCTCTTTATCAACTGTAAGCCTTTTTATTCACCGCGGGAGTTTTGCTCGTTTATTCTGGTGAGTGTTTACATTCCTCCTGATGCGCGTGTGAGCGCGGCGCTAGAACTGTTGGCCGACCAAATCACACACACAGAGCAGCGTTACCCGGACTCTTTCATTGTAATTCTCGGTGATTTTAACAAAGCTAATCTCACACGCGAACTGCCTAAATACAGACAGCACATCACATGCCCCACCAGAGACAGCAATATACTGGACCATTGTTACACTGTTTTAAAGGATGCATACCACTCTGTCCCCCGTGCAGCGCTGGGACTCTCCGATCACTGTTTGGTTCACCTTCTACCAGCCTATAGGCAGAAACTTAAATCTTCTAAGCCTATCTTAAGAACTGTAAAGAGATGGACTGCTGAAGCAGAGCAGGATCTACAAGCCTGCTTCGAACTTACTGATTGGAGTGTTTTTGAGGCTGCAGCTACTGATTTGGATGAACTCACTGACACCGTGACATCCTAGCATTAGTTTCTGTGAGGACATGTGTGTACCTACCAGGACTTATTTAACATTTAACAACGACAAACCTTGGTTCAGTACAAAACAAACAGCTTCGCCTGGCCAAAGAGGACGCCTACAGGAGTGGGGGAAAAGCCTTGTACAAACAGGCCAAATACACACTGAATAGGGAGATAAGAGTGGCAAAGAAGAACTACGCTGGAAAGCTAAAAAAACAGCTTTCAAGCAACGACCCTACATCAATGTGGAAAGGCCTGAAAGCCATCACCAGCTACAAGACCCCTCCCCCCAGCACTGAGGCCAATCAACAACTGACTGAAGACCTGAACAGTTTTTACTGTCGGTTTCAAAAACAAAAGCCTGGTCTGACACCCCACACCCACTCTGACCATCCAACAACACAGCCATCAACACCCTCACCCCCCCCCCCCCTACTGTTTCTCAGCCTGTAATCAAGATCTGCGAAGAAGATGTAAGCAAAGTCTTCAGGAGACAGAAGATAAGGAAAGCCAAAGGCCCAGACGGTGTCTCTCCAGCCTGCCTCAAAGCCTGTGCTGTTCAGCTATCATCCATTTTCACATTGATCTTCAATAGATCACTAGCCCGAGCTGTGTGAAGTCCCCTCCTGCTTCAAACGCTCCACCATCATTCCTGTACCCAAGAAACCAAAAATCACAGGACTTAATGACTACAGACCTGTTGCTTTAACGTCTGTGGTGATGAAGTCATTTGAGAGGCTCGTGTTGGCTCACCTGAAGGACATTACTGGACCCTTCCTGGACCCCCTGCAGTTTGCTTACCGAGCAAACAGGTCTGTGGATGATGCAGTCAACATGGGATTGCACTACATCCTCCAACATCTAGACAAACCAGGGACTTATGCAAGGATCCTGTTTGTGGACTTCAGCTCCGCTTTCAACACCATTATCCCGGACACCCTTCAGAATAAACTGACACAGCTCTCCGTTCCCACCTCCAATACTGTCAGTGGATCACCAGCTTCCTGACAGACAGGCAGCAGCTAGTGAGGCTGGGAAAATTCTCATCCAACACCTGCACCATCAGCACTGGAGCTCCTCAGGGTTGTGTTCTCTCCCCACTGCTCTTCTCCCTCTACACCAACGACTGCACCTCTAAAGACCCCTCTGTCAAACTCCTGAAGTTTGCAGACGATACCATCATCGGCCTCATCCAGGACGGTGACGAGTCTGCTTACAGACAGGAGGTTAAGGAGCTGGCTGTCTGGTGCAGTCTAAACAACCTGGAGCTCAACACGCTTAAAACCATGGAGATGATCGTGGACTTCAGGAGAAACCCCCAGCTCACCCCCCACTGTTGTAGTTGCACTATCATGAACAACTCTGTGAATGCAGTGGAGTCATTCAGGTTCCTGGGAACCCATCTCTCAGGACCTGAAGTGGGACACTCACATCGACTCCATCGTGAAAAAGGCCCAGCAGAGAATGTACTTTCTTCGTCAACTGAAAAAGTTCAACCTGCCACAGGCGCACATGACACAGTTTTACTCTGCTGTTATTGAGTCGGTTCTGTGCTCTTCTATAACTGTATGGTTTGGGTCAGCCAGCAAATCAGATATAAGAAGACTGCAGCGGACTGTTAGGACAGCAGAAAGGATCATTGGTGTGCACCTGCCCAGCCTTCAGGATTTGTACTACTCCAGAGTGAAGAAACGGGCAGGTAACATCATCACAGACCCCTCTCACCCTGGACACGAACTGTTTGCGCTTCTCCCTTCAGGCAGATGCTACAGATCTCTGTGCACTAGAACATCTAGGCATAAAAACAGTTTTTTCCCCTATGCCATCTCCAGCCTAAACCACTAACACAGGAATTATTACCTGTGTTCTGTAATTCTGTAACCCTAATTCTTGCCTGTAATTCATCCCCCATCTCTAATTATTTACTCTCTCTAGTACTATGTAAATATGTATGCATAATCTTATACAGCTGTATATATAGAGTAAATAAGGCACAAATCTGTACATACATCTTCTGTTCCAGATTCAGACACATTATTATTATTATTGTTAAGGCTTATTTAAATATTCTGTTCTCATGTCAGATATGTATGTTTATGTTTATATGTATGTATGTATGCATGTATGTACCAAGAGCTTCTTAAAAACCACAACAAATTCCTCGTGTGTTTGCACACACTTGGCGAATAAAGCTGATTCTGATTCTGATTCTGATTCTAAACAGCATTTATTTTTTTATGTTTCTTAATCAGTTTTCAATAAACAGTGTGAACAATTTTCGCCCACCACTACGGTCATCGATACAGAAGAATATTTTGGACTTATTTGATGCTTTCACCCATAATGCAAAACCGCTGTATATCTATTTTTCTCTTCTCATGATAGAGCACTTCTCTATCTGGAGAGCAGAGCGAGTGGGTGGATGATAAGAAGGCCAGGGGGTGTTCGACAGGAGAAAACATAGAGGTCATCCATACCCTTAGAGGTTAATTGAAGGGTGTAAAACACTCACCCCGCTGAAAGTACCCTGGCCCCGTGCTCCACTTGCCCCTCGTTGACACCCTGAAGAGGGAAATTGTACACTGCTACTCAAAGGAACTGTTAGAAGGTCATGCAGTCATGGAGCTTACACCCACATCAGATATATTTCTTCACACATAATTAGCAGAAATTATATTTCATGTGTTGTGTCACCCTAGAAAATGTAATAACCCAATCAAATATGTAAAACAAACTTTTGTATAAAAGGACTTAAAGTATAATCATAAATATTCTTCATGTATTATAAAGCAGTGGAAACTAACAGTTTAAATTACTTTATTTTAAATAAGAGGCTTTTGTTCCATTTGTTCAGTTCCCCATTTAAGCCGTGTAAAAAAAAAAAAAGAAAAAAAGAAAAAGCCTGCTGTATTTCTGACAGCTAGCCCGAGGCTGTGCTTTGGGAAGCCCACCACACCGAGAGGACATACTATTCCTCACTGGAGGCAAGTCTGTTCACATCCATGGCTTGACTTTGGCCACGATACTGCCATCCGAGGCTGATTCCTATAGACAAAATTTGTCTTTGGTCACTTTGAGTGACATGTTCATAATACTCAGTGGCCCACTAATGCACGGGTTTCAAGGGGCTGAAGCCCAGGGTCCTACACTAGAAAGGGGGCTCACTGGCTGCAAGAAAATTATATTTTTCGAATAATTATTTATATGGTAGTTTGCAGCAGTGACAACAGCATTCTGTAAACAAACTAACACACTCATTTCAGCGACACCCTGGTTGTAGTTGCCTATATAGTGAATGGTTCAGTTTAGGTTCCCCCACACAGTTTGTGTAGTTGGTATGTTCCACCGATATACTGTAAGCGGAATGCTGCACAATCAATGCATTCGCTACTAGTAAATTAGCCCAGCACAAGAGTGTCTTTATGTTAACATGCAGATGAACAAGACAAATAACACTGCTGTGTGAAAGGAACTGGATCGGACAACTTTCTGTAACATCATACAGTCCGAGTTCAGTAACTTGCGTGGATGTAATACGTGTGTCTGTTAGCTGAAGGTTAGATTAAGGTGCTGCTTCAAAGTCTCAATTTTAAATAGGAATCGTCCTATTGCTTAAATGCGATCATTAAACTTTATACGGCTCTGATTTAATTAATTAAACGTGAGCACGGCATGTTTCAAAATAAAAACGCAGCTAGCAAATCACCAAATAGGCCACATTTATGCCAACATGTCCTGTTATTTCGTTCTACTGATGATGATTAATGAATATTTTGTGTGATTTATGGTGTTTAAATCATACCTGTAAACTCACATTTCAGTCAGGAAAGTTTTGATGGCATTTTATTTTCATATTACCTCCATATAAAGCATGTAATAACGTAGTGTTATGTAACGGCTATATTCTGCTGTTCCTAAGCACTACCTTGTGGCAAAGAGTGAATTTGCATATTCTCTTATATTCACATTTTACACAGAACAGTGAGTGTGTTTACTAATGCGATTATAATGAGATTTTGACAATATTGCAATTAATCTTTACCTCATGTAAATGCAATACTTCGATTTAAATAATGTGATTAAGCTCATAATCGCAGCAAGCATAATCGTATTAACATAGGTGGTGTACGCTGATTTTAAACGAAATATACAGGCATGTAAACACCTTAATCGCAGTATTGCCGCTCTGACCAAAGTGCGCATGCGCCCCTGATGTACATGAATGACGGGACGCGCACCTGTAGTAATACGGAGATTAGAAACGATGGAGGCGAAGAAAGCATCGCATTTCTGGGGAAAACACAACTCGCTGCCACCAGTCTCTGTTCCTTACCCTCATCCAGAAACAGCGAGAACGCGTTGGCAGCATATAGGCAAACAAATTCCATAACACTTCTATGGCACCGAAGAAGCATGCAATACAGCCATACAAAATCATTATGCATTAGACGTAAATAAATTAAAACAGCGGCCAGTAAACACACATGCTCTTACTGAGTCCTTCATTTGTGCTGTGCAATGAGGTATGTGAATAATGGCAGTAAAAAAAATGTAACATTCATAAATTTTATATAAACGGGAGTAAAAGTTTTGCTTATGACATGTAAACATCATAATGCGATTAAATCCTTACTCTGATTATTTGAAATAATCGCATGTGTTGTAACGTTAACTTGTATATTAACAAGAAAAAAAAAGCGAAATTTGACAAATAATTGTCAGGAAGCTAAAAAAAAAGAAGGTTTTCTGGGGTAGGGGGGCCTACCGTAATGCGGTAGCCAAGGGGCCACTGGTTATCTTAAGGCGCCCCTGATAATACTACACAACTTCTCCTTACAAATTGCTGTCGAAGACAAAAATGCTACAGATCATATTTTGTGAGAAAGTCTGGCGTGACACTATTTTTGGAATCAGCACCCTAAAATTAGTAAGAAACAAGTACCTAATTTAAACTCATCGAAGCTACTTTCTTCATTCTTAAAGTGATCTTTTGAATTGATGGTGTTTCGATTCACAGTTTTGGACTGCCGCCTTGAACTTGAGAACAGAATGATGAATCCGGGACACTTTTATTTTTTTTACATAGTTTCATTATAGTGAGCAACATGTTTTCAATTTCAGTGACCTTAATAATCATATAGGAAATAATCACCAAATTTGGGGTAATCAAGGAGTGCATTCTTTCTGAATGTAGTGTGCTGATCTTTTCCTCTGACATTTATTAAACTTTAAGTGCCAGTGATGAACAGGTCATCAAAGTAGCCTATTAAGCCATAAGATCATTACACAGTTAACCTGGCCATTATAGCGGTGTGTGGGTATGTGTCAAAAAAACAGGCTGAAGTGTGTCATCAAAAACAGGCCCATTAAAGTAAAACATTGCAGTGCTTTCATTTCTAAGCTAATTTAGTTTGCATGTTCAGTCATGTGGGCTCTGACAAATGAAAGCTGATTAGACAAAGCTCATGAGCTCATGGCCCTCACAGTCACTGCTATGCTTAATTTTCAAGTTTTGTTGCAAAGCGATTAACATGGAGAATGGATACAGAAGATTGTATTTTCTTTATGCTATCAGAGGGGTGACAATACATCTACATTAATTTGCTTTGTTTTGCATTTACTGGAACACTCCTAAATCCAATCAGCATATACATAACTGAAGTTTGGAAAATGCTTACTACAGCATAATGTGACCAAAGGCACTTTTTTCACACATTGTCACAGATTTCTTGATCAACTAAAGTCTTTTAGCTGCCGATCCTTTGTGCATGGTTTGTATAACTGAAACAACTTTCCCTGGCAATGTAAAACTTTTCAATTTTGGTCGCTTTAAATCTCAATTCAGGCTCCAGTGAGAAGGGTTGGAAATGTTCAAGTCAACCTGAAATTATATTCACCACCCATTTAACTTCTGTAATGTTACTTGATTGCACCCATTGAGAAATGAGTGAATGGTGAATGGTAAAAAAATATCTTTCATATCAAAATGGAAAGGAAATGTACATTTTGATTAAGGTTTACAAAGGCATTCTTTTTCTGTGGAATAGCATGCACTCGTGAATCATGCACAAGATTCAAAAGATTCAAGATTTTTTATTCGTCACATACACAATTATACAGAATGTAATCAGCAGTGAAATGTAAGTCAGGTCTGCTCCATGGATAGTGCAATTATATGAAGTTCAAACGCAAGAGAATATACATAAATATAGGTATGGAGAAAAAAAAAGTAGCAAATAAAAAGTAAGAATAAATCATATAAAATAATAAAATATAAAATAAAATGTGCAATAAAATAATGTGCAGGACAGTATACTGTAGACTTAATAAATAATAATATAAGCAGGAATGTGCAAGAATGTGCAAACAGGTTGTACAGGGTATATACACATAGCAGCAATCCCGAATGGTAGAGAATAGTGAATATCTTACTGATTATTAAATGGAGTCATGTTGATGTTATGAGACTGGGTTTGAGTTTAGGAGCCTGATGGCCCGGGGGAAGAAGCTCCTAAGTCTCTCAGTTTTAGCCATCATGCTATGGAAGCGCTTGCCAGATGGCAGTAAAATTAAGAGACGTTTACCAGGGTGATTTGATTCCTTGGTGATTTTAGCAGCTCTGCTTTTGCAGCGTTTGAGGTAGATGTCCTGCAGAGAGGGGAGAAGCAGACCCTGAGATGCACTCAGCTAAGCGCACAACTCTCTGCAGAGCTTTGCAGTCCTGATTGGAGATGTTTCCATACCACACTGAGATGCGCTGAGTCAATACACTTTCTATGGCCCCTGAGTAATAATACATTTAAATAATAAAAATAAGACCAGCAAGGTATAAAGAATAAAAATAAATAATAAAAAGAAGACCAGCAAGGTATATAATAAAAGTAAAGGACAATTTTGACCTCATGTTTATTAAAACTGTTTTGGAAAGGCTTCTCATTACCACACATCAATATGTAGATCAGGAAGCTAACATGTAGCTTCTTTGTAATTGTGATCGTACACAATTTAATTATAATACTCTAAGTTTTTACTCATTTGTGTTTCTTAAAATGTATAATGCTAACATTATATGTTATTTGAATACTGCAACAGTTCACCTGAAAATATATAGAAAGCATATATTTTAGCTATATGTTGACTGTTTAAAAAGTGATATCAACACCATGAAAGTCAGAGGATGCAGCACCCCATCCACGTTTTTTGTACAGAAACGCAATCATACATTTTTCATCAGAAAATATCTGCAGCAGTGAAGTGAAAAAAAAATCATGCTGCACCCATCACTGCAGCTCAACACTATATAACACACACATATCAATCATCTGCGGTATCAACTAAATTAAAAACATCAACAGCATGACTTCATTATGTGTCATAGGAGGTTCAGGATCCATCATAACTATGACATATTTAGGGGAGGTTGAAAAACAAAATCAATACAGTAGAGTATTGCGATACTCTTTATTTCCTGTGCCGAGTTGCTTAACTGAAGCCAAGTATTGATTTTTAATTGTTATTATTATATATTTCAAGGCTTTGAAATTTTGAGTATATAAAATGCATTGCTTTTTAAGTTTGAGGGGGTAATATTTAAGAGCAGAATTATGAAATGCATCTACATTTAAATGCAAGTAAACTATTATTATTTACAATATACAGCAATTTGCAAGAACGTTTTTTTTGTAAGTCTTATTTATTTACAGCAGTGAATATAAATAAATAAACAAAAACATATAAATAATCACTGTTATAATAATAATAATAATAATTACATTGAAATTGATTGTGACAGTAAACCTTTTCCATCTGGAATACAATATACAGAAAATATACAGAATACTCCAATCCTCTGTACTGATTTATCAATTATTCACCTTAATTTATGTAATAGTGTTGATTAAGGTAAAGGCCAATCTTTAGTCCTCTGGATATTTACCAACGCTTGAGGAAAACAAAACAAAAATAACTGTGTGTGAAACCATTAACCTCAAATCCCACTGGAATAGTCATTGTGGGTATGAGCTAAACAATATGAAAATACAGCATGTATAAAGCATACTGCCAAGGCTAATCTTTAAATTGTGTTGCTCAGGCACCTCCAGGGGCAACCGGTAGAGAACAGGGCCTATGCCATAGAGTTGTATTCTTCATTTATATAATTAACTATACTTAATTAATGAAAAAACTGTTTGTCTAAATAAGTGTAAACGCTGAAACTGGCTTTTCTCTGTGTACTCAGAACCATTTCTATAAAACATTTGTGTGTGTGTGTGTGTGTGTGTGTGTGCATTTGTAATTACAATCTAATTATGATATAACCTAATTATGATCCTTGTGAACTGTAATGTATTGAAACATGTGACATGGTAATAAGTAGAAATAGAGACACGACCCATCTTGCAAAAAAATAAAATTTTAAAATAACGAAAGGGCCCAGTCTATAGCCTGGAGGAACCCCTATCCATTGGCAATTTCTATAGGACTACACGGCATAGCTGAGAAACATGGCTTCTCTTATGATTTCAGAGATAATCTCTCTAAAACTAATACAATTACTGTCCTAGATCAATGTTTCAGTTCACAAAATGTGCAATACACTTTGTTCAATTGGTGATATCTGATTATATCCGTCAAAGTCAGTAGATGCAGTCAACAGAACTCCACTGAGGCAATGGAGCAAAAAAATTGTTCATTGGACAATTGAACATTGGATCCTGTTCGGAAGCAAAATCTATGGGCACTTCATCCGTGCTAGTTGTGTGATGAAATGTATATGACTGTTGATTGGACAGTAAGCTTTTAGTCAGTGTATTCTGCCCTACCTAGAAGCCTTGTTTCTTTCTGTGATGATTGAATGAGTTCTTAAAGGTGCAATAGGTGATTGTCTTCAGAACATTTTTTTGCTATGCTGGTTGAAAGTAGAGGTCGATTTTTGGCATTTTTTTAATGAATTGGCATCGGCCGATTGTGCTGCAAAATAGGCCGATTAATAAACAGGCGCGTCTGCAAGCAACACGTGACTGCCTCGTGCAAGCAGATTGCCATTCCACTGGCACAACAGATAACCCTGTGATGTCCCCGTCTGCCTGCAAACTTTTTGAAGAGAGACCTCCCTCAGCCGTCATCACTGCGCTGCGTGATGCTTCGTTCAATAGGTTGTTTGCACATGACGTCATTGCTGTGGGACTCCGGCTCCTGTCGACCGCAGATGCAGGTTTACAAGCCACTTTTTCCTGCGTTTTTCACTCAATTTCTTTACTTTTACCCTTATGAACAGAACATTTTCATACGCGATGAAAGCTGCTTGTGTTTTCTCGGTTTGGTCGATTTGAGCATTCATAAACAGCGCAAAACACAGGCATCTTGAGTTTCTGCTACTGATTCCTATGGAGAAAAAATAAATCCCTGCCATCCAGCTGCATTTCACGCATCATCAGAATCATGTGTTTGCAAACAACTTATATTCCGTTCTATCATTCTGCTCAGTTACCGCTCATGCTCACCAGAAAAGCTAAGTCCGCTCAAATAACGCACCGACGAGAAATGTCTATGTAACTTTAGTATACTTGTACCTGTTTGCAGTAGCGCTGCTGTGCTGTCACATGCTGTGGTACAGCTGATCTGTGCACTGGTCAAATCTCCACTGATCTGCTCCCCTCTATGATCTGCTCACATTCGCTGATAACACAGCTTTGCCAAGGTTTTTATATTTTTATACATGTTCACTTATTGTTTCCTTACACCGAATCCTCATTTCTATTTATTTCCCACTGATTTACGCAATCTGATGACCATTAACTCATAGTGCGCGGTCATATCTCTATGAATGGATGACAGAGATGCGCGTTTTCCTTTAGCACACTCACACACACACACACACACACACACACACACACACTCTGAAGCGCGCGTGACCTCTCAATGAGGACATAAACAAGAACAACATCTCCAGAACTGCTCTAAGAGTCAATTTATGAGCGTTTCACCGTTTCATTTGAGTAAAACTATCCTCATATCATATACACACAGAAATGTAAAGGTATTCATGGCAACCCGTCAAAATAAAAGTCCGGGTTTTTGAAGAGAGTGCAGCAAAAATATTTGTTCAGCAGAATGTACATAACACTACAACTAAAATTATGAAAACTTATTTTTTTTAAGAAATGGTCACACAACATTTCTAACATGTTCTAATTTTAATAGTAAATTCCCTTTGTTTACCAAAAAAGTTTAATTTTCAATAATTTAAAGATAAATTAAATTAATAAATGTTTAATTTAAGCAATTTTATGTATCACTTTACTCTTATCACTTGACTTAGATCTTATGAGATGAAGAAAAAAAAGAAAAGGAAAATTGGCCAAACATATCGGCCCAAAAACTCGGCATCATATATCGGCCATCGGCTACCCTGCTTTCTAAATATCGGCATCGGCCAAGGAAAACCCATATCGGTCGACCTCTAGTTGAAAGTCTCTTCACATCCCGACAGCAATCATTAAGTTAAGTTGTCTAAATGTATTTATATATTCTGTGGAAGGTGTAGGACCAAGAAATGTTCATCCAATCAAAATGTTCATTCCAAGCATTATGACAAGTTTTCCTACCTGCCTGTCAACATATGTATTTGCATACCTCTGCACACCCGGTTCACACAGACAGGATAAATCATCAGCGTGTTCACATACGCTATGCAGACGGAGCGAGAATGGCAGGCAAACATCAACAACCCAATCTTCCTTTGTGGTATTGTAGTACTGTTATTAACTGTACTATAAAGTTTACTCATCGGTGAATGACAAATTATGTATTGTAGTAATATCTCTTGTCGTCTGGTCTGTGTATGTTCATGCATTCAGGGGTGTGGCTTTGTACGGCGATTTGCAGGGAGGGTGGGACGTACGCTTTCAGGGCTATAAGGCTAATGTTAGCATTTTCCAAGATATCCTACTGCACCTTTAATAGGTTAAGAAATAGTTCTCACCTTCACTTAAGTACACTTTAATTCAATTCAGAATATTTTTCATTGTCACTTTTAAAAGCAACATTGCATATACACACGCATAGATAAAACAAATAATAAATATTTTGCCATACTACATGATTTTATGTAAATGACTCCCCACTTGTGAAAAGCACAAGCCGCCACTGCCCCATCTAACATTTCATAACGAAAACATTTAACGTATACGGTGTGCAGAAAAAGTAACCAAAGCCACACTGAAACTAAACTCCAGAGGACAAGGAAAAGGCAGTCACCCGCTCAACCGGTGCCTCATGTCAAGAAAGATGCTTAGACTCAGATTAAAATGTCAGATACACACCTGCTACATTCATGTTGAGCAACACACCTATTATCAATTGTCAAGATACGTTTTTTTTTTATTATTTATGATTACATTTAATACGATTAGCTTGGGACCACCAGCCTCGGTTTAGGATCCACTTGACTTTTTCAGGAAAGGGGATTTGAATTCCATTAGCTCCCCTGACTCTTTCACACACAGCCCGTCTTAGAGCAATGGCACAAAGAAGTAATACATGGGATATGGAGAGAGAGAGGGTGGAAACCATTCTGGCATGTCTTTTATCTTCCACAGAAGCAGCAACTCTCTCTCTTTGATATCTTTGCATCTACTCTACACCTGCCTTCTTTTTTCCCTCCTCAGCTGTGTTACATCGGTCCAATAAAACAAAAACAACCTAGATTCTACAAATGTAAAAAGAAAAAAAGCTACAAAGGTTTCTAAATGTTTAGATTTAGCACAAAGCTCATACTGAAACAGATTTTCTACAGCTACCTCAAAAAACATACCCGAGCCATGTATAAAGTCCAAAGTATCATAGAGGCACTGGAGTGGGCTTCTGTAATTTGGTCAGTAAGCAAGCACCTAGAGTAAAAGCAGTGAAGTTTCCACCAAATGTGATTATTATTATTATTAAGTAATGTTTTTGGAAAAAGGTCTCAAAAATGTCTCACAAAGTTTGGATTTATTTTGATCTAAATTGCAATAAAAACAGTCATATTGTGATTATAGTCTTAAGTATAACAAGATCCTCTTGAATTTTGTCTTCACTGTCACTTCTGATCAGTTTAATGCATTCCTGTTTTATTTATCTGTTCACTTTTTATTTCTTTCTTGTTTCCGAGTGCATCACAGCACATAGACAGCTCTTATTAAGATAATAAATTATATTTGACCATATACATACACACAAATATATATATATATATATATATATCAGTGCTGGTACTACTAGATCTTAGTGCTGCGTTTGGCACTGTTGATCAAAACATACATCTACACAAACTGGAAAACTGGGTCGGGCTTTCCGGGATGGTACTCAAATGGTTCGGGTCATACTTAGAAGGGAGAGGTTATTATGCGAGTATAGGAGAGCATAAGTCTCAGTGGGTGTCCATGACATGCGGAGTCCCACAAGGCTCAATTCTTGCACCGCTCTTGTTTTGCATGTATGCACCCACTATGTCAAATAATGAGAAAGAACCAAATTGCCTATCACGGCTATGCTGATGATACCCAGATTTACCTAGCCTTATCTCCAAATGCCTATGGCTCCATGGACTCTCTCTGCCAATGCATTGATGAAATTAACAGTTAGATGTGCCAGAACTGTATTCAGTTATACAAGGAGAAAACTGAAGTCATTGCATTTGGAAACAAAAATGAATTTCTCAAGGTTAATGCATACCTTGACTCTATGGGTCAAACAACTAAAAATCAAAATTATTGGGGTGATTCTGGAGACAGACCTTAGTTTTAGTATTCATGTCAAAGCAGTAACTAAATAGTCGTACTATCATCTCAAAAACATTGCAATTATTAGATGTTTTGTTTCCAGTCAAGACTTGGAGAAACATACCTTTATCACCAGCAGGGTGGATTAATGTAATGGTCTCCTAACCGGCCATCCAAAGAAGACCATTAGACAGCTGCAGCTCATCCAGAACGCTGCTGCAAGGATTCTGACTAAAACCAGAAAATCTGAGCATATCATACCAGTCCTCAAGTCCTTACACTGGCTTACATTTAGGATTGATTTTAAAGTACTTTTACTCATTTATAAATCACTCAATGGCCTAGGATCTAAATACATTGCAGATATGCTCACTGAATATAAACCTAACAGAGCACTCAGATCATTAGGATCGAGTCAGTTAGAAATACGAAGGGTTCACACAAAATAAGTCCACTTTTAGCTATTTTGCTGCCCGCATTTGGAATCAGCTTCCAGAAGAGATCAGATGTGCTAAAACATTAGCCACATTTAAATCCAGACTCAAAACTCATCTGTTTAGCTGTGCATTTGTTGAATGAGCACTGTGCTACGTCCATGCTACATCCAAACTGATTGCACTATGTATAACCATTTTAGAATCTTAACTGTTTCAAACTATTTCAAAATAATTTTTCCATACTTTTTTTATTGTTGTGGTTATGTGTGCATATATATGTGATGTGACCATCTCTCTGAAAACCCAGCTCAAGTATTTTTTTTTAATATATATTTTCTGCATAAAATCATCCTATATATATATATTGTAAAGAACATTCTGTGAAAATATATTTTTGGTATATTTAATATTGACTGTGTAAGGCCATATGTGAAATCATAGTGAAATTAATACATGTAATCAAATTAGACATTAGCCTGGTTTTTACATAGAGGGTCAATACATGTACACTTTTTTCTTGTTTTTATTATTATTTTTAATGCTTATTTCACTTCCTTTTACGTAAATCACTTTGAATTACCACATGTATGAAATGTGCTATATAAATAAACGTACCTTTCTTTCTTGCTTTTTCTTTCTCCAAACCTTTTAATGGGAAGGGATCACAAGTTGCAACAAAAATATGAAGCAATGTAGCTATTTTCAACATTGATAATGTATTTTTTTGTTCTCGGGCAAATTAGCATACACAACAATTTGGGTCATTTGACACTGACAACTGGAGAAACAACAGCTGAAAATGCAGCTATACCGTCACAACATTAAATCAAATTTAAAACTTTATGAAGATATAAAATAGTTATTTTAGATTTTAGATGAATTTTTGATCAAAATAAACAAATGCAGCCTTGGTAATTATAACAGACTTTAAGTAAGAAAATAAATAAATATATAAATAAACACATAGAAAGAAAGGGAGCAATTGAATAAGTTAATGAAGACAGGGCAGAGAAAAACAAGTGGAAATTGACAGAACATTATAGGAAACCATTGAGAGTGATTGCGCAACCACCCATAAATCCTCCTAACAGCCTTCATGCCCACACCCCTCATTAATAAGCTTTTCTGTTAATTGATACTAATGAGCAGTGGGAGCTGTTGACAGGTGTAAAGAGTTCACAGCGTTGATTGATGTGAAGTTTCATGCCTGTCGGATCCTGATTCGCTAACATGCTGATCTCAACTATTTTACTCCACTGATGGTAATTATTTGATCATGCTTTATTTTCAAAATTAATTTTTGCTGATTTTAAATTATCAAGGTTTTAATTAATAAACACTTTCACAATCCCTCATCTAATGTCTTACACTTAATTTACATTTTAGGATATAGCCTACGTTTATTAACAATCTTTAGCAAACTTTTACAAGTACCCTTGAAAACGATTATTTTTACAAGGCTTAGCAAAGCATGCAAATGTCATTTATAGTAGGATGGTTTCGAAACCTCTACATTCAGTAGATGCAATGTATATTTAGGATAATATTTTGCTAAATGTTGTATTTGTAGGTTGTACAATTTGTAATTGTATTATTAAACACAGAATAAAGCTACTTCATATGAATTTGTTGAGTTAAGTAAATAACTAAATAAACTAGAAGAAGAAAGTGAAGAAATTAGTGGAGAAAACTATTTGCACTACGAACCAAGGCTACGTTTCCTAAAAGCATCGTAAGCTTAAGTACATCGTAGACTTATTGAAACCAATGGAGCTACGATTAACTTAGGCTTACGATGCTTTTGGGAAATTTAGCCCAGTGCGATTTTGCTTGGCAATCCTCATAAGGCTGCGGTTCTCTCGGCTGGTTGTGCATCTTTTCCTTCCACACTTTTTCCTTCCACTCAACTTACTGTTAACATACTTGGATACAGCACTCTGTGAACAGCCAGCTTCTTTGGCAATTAATGTTTGTTGCTTACCCTCCTTGTGAAGGGTGACAAAAATTATCTTCTGGACAACTGTCAGATCAGCAGTCTTCCCCATGATTGTGTAGCCTAGTGAACCAAACTGAGAGACAATTTTGAAGGCTCAGGAAACCTTTGCAGGTGTTTTGAGTTGATTAGCTGATTGGCATGTCACCATATTCTAATTTGAATATAATGTAATATAAGATAATATAATGTGAATTGGTGGGTTTTTGTTAAAATGTGAGCCAAAATCATCACAATTAAAAGAACCAAAAACTTAAACTACTTCAGTCTGTGTGCATTGCATTTATTTAATACACGAGTTTCACAATTTGAGTTGAATTACTGAAATAAATTAACTTTTCCACGACATTCTAATTTCTTACATTTAGTCATTTTGCAGATGCACCTGTATGTGTATATATATTTTTTTCTTCTATTTGGTTCCACTTTATTTTGATAGTCCACTTTAGACATTCTACTAACTATAAGTAACTGTGGAACTACATGTCAACTAATTCTCATTAATTTGCAACTACATGTATACTAACTCTCAAAAGTATACTGTTAGGGTAGGATTAGGGTTAATAGAATAAGTTGATATAAACTTGCAAAGATTATCATATTCAGTATGCTGTATGTTGTGGAGCCATCAAAATAAAGTGTTAGAGGTTATTAAGCAGACCGTCTACTAATACTGGCTGCACACTAGAGGATTTTAAGGCCGATTTGCACCCCAGAATGATCGGGGTGTGTGGCCCGATTCGTGGCATGTCGCAAGCGATTTTCTTTTTGGTCCAAAAATCCTCTATTGTGTGGTGTCATTAAGATTATTTATCTGTTCCCGATCAAGATGGAGTGTTGCCGAACTCAAATAAAACATGTTTGATATGTAAGACTCTTGATCGGGCTGCCTCTGACGTGAAACCCGCGATAGCCAATGAGAGCGATCAAACGTCAATCACCGGATGTTGCGTGCTTCTATAGCAGAAACCTGGCAGCCACAAACATGCTGTGAAAGCAGAGAACATCACCCGTATTCTTTTGTATACTTTGTTTTTCAGTGTAAAACAGATCACAAGCCAGGAGAGCCAGCTGACAAAGTTGATTGTGCTCTATTTGTTTTTCTTCTCTAGTCACGTTTGATCTCGCGAGTCTCCGTGATATCACGTGTCAATGCGAAATCGTTCTTAAAATCTTCGCGTGTGCGGTCTGACGGTCTGTTCGAATCATCTAGTGTGTGCGTTATAAGAGGATTATAAGGCTAAAAATTGGGTGAACTGTCTTAAGATTTGAAAATTGTCTAGTGTGCAGACAGCTTAACAGCTATTTGACATGTAGTTGCAAAGTTACTTACTGTTTGTAGAATGTCTAAAGTGGGCTATCAAAATAAAGTGTTACTATTTATTTATTTACGTATTTGTTTGTTTGTTTGTATTTGTTTATTAGTAGTTAAGTTAGCATTTAGTTTTTAGTTTAAGTAGTTAGGTGTAGGGTTAAGGCTTAGGGCTTGAACAACATAACTTCCCTCTGAGTTTAGTGAATGGTTCGATTTAAGAGAATATAATAATAATAATAATAATAATAACAATAATAATAATAAAATCCATCAGTTTACAGCTTGTGACGGTGAAAATAATATATATATATATTTTTTTTATTCTGGCCAAGTTTCATTCTGACGCCACCTATTCACTGTAGAGGATCTATTGGTGAGCAAGTGATGCTATACAAAATGTTTTCAAATATTTTCCGAAGAAGATGCAAACTCATCTATATATTTAATCTTTTTTTCATGAAAATCAAAAATTATTAATCTGGTAACATTTCTCTTTGCAAAATCGACTTCACCTGGTGTTCAGATTCCTACTATGATACTTCAGCACTTTTATGTTAATTACAGAAAAACACTGTCAACTGGCGTCTTGAGGCAGAAAGATCCCTAAACTGAAGCAGATGATGAATGTCACCAGTAGATAAATGCAGTTCTGGTGATTGCTAATGTCTCCCATTGGGTCTGGAGAATGGAGAGTTGTGCTTCAGTGGAAACTATTCCACTTCGGAATGTTGCTTTTCACTGCAGTATATATGATGTCCTCTATAGTACCCTCACATTCTCCGTAGGCACTAAAGGAGGTGCAGCTGTCATGAATAAATCATGGAGGGGCAGGCAAAACACATGATTAATATGCGGAAATCCCCCACACGCCCTCTTATCTATTCCATCCACTTGTACATGCCCCCTTTCCTATTATCGCAGTACTCTGTCTATCTCTCCATGCACCACATACTTGTATGCTGACGAATGTGATGTTGATAGGATATCAGGGAGCATTAAAGTCGTTGCTTACACCACTGACCGCTGCCGCATAGAGACCATTATTGTAAAGAAGCACGTCTTGCTGGGTCATATCCCCATTTCATGAGTAAACAAATCAGCTGGGGGATAAGAATGCAAGACACACAGATTGTTCATAATGGTAAAGTACATCTGCCACCACCAGCTGTTAACCCCGTTCTCTTCTAAACCCTTTGCCTTTCCTTGACCTGCTCCCTACTAGGACCCTTCAAAGGAAGTGGCACTGGAGAGCGGTTTACTAATATATTTTATAGTATGATAAAAGACAGAGTACACAGTGGAGTGGTGACTATGCATTTTGTTTGACCTGCTGTGTTACAGAACTGTCTGCACCTGGACAAACTAGTCCCAATTTGAATGTACCACGCTGGCAACAGTTTAGCTCTGATTCAAATCTCAATGAGGCAACGTCCACATTATTATGGGTACATTTTTCTCAACATTTTAGCATTTTTTCCACACTGCAATGCTGTTTTTGATTGAAAATTTAGCTTTTTGAAGACCCTCTTCCAATTATATATACAGTATATTTACATTTAGTCATTTAGCAGATGCTTTTATCCAAGGCAACTTACAAATGTGGTCAATGGAATCAATCAAAATCAACAAAAGAGCAATGATATGCAAGTACTATAACAAGTCTCATTTAGCTTAACGCAGCAAGGTTTTTTATATTACTTTACTTTACTTTGTCATTTAGCAGACGGTTTTATCCAAAGCGACTTACAAATAAGAAAAAGTAACTAAAATTAAAAGTTAAAACTATAAATACTATATATACACATTTAAGAAGATAAAGAAATTAAATAAAAATGACAAATGCATACAACAACATTTCAAAACTAAACATTTCAATTAAAACAACAAATAAAGCTAAAAACAAGTCAAAATATTCAATCAAGAAAAGGTATGAGTATAATCAAGATTCTAACATAACACTAAAGGCCTAAGTATACTTATTTTTTACATAGTAAGAATTGTTTATAAAAACTAAACAGAAGTTTATTATATAATAAATAAAAATAAAACAGATAGAATAGAAAAAATAATAGAGCAGGCTAGTGTTTTTTTATTGTATTTATAAATAAAAAGAAGACAAATAGATAGAAAACAAAAAGATTAGAAAATCTAGTGTTAGTATATATATTCTTAGAATAAAATTAGAATAGAGAGTGCTAGAGTTAGAGGCTCAAATAAAGATGTAAGAGATGTGTTCACATTCATGAACATTCACATGCAGAACTGAAAAGGTGGCTAACCAAAAGCAACAATTGTTGATTTTGATTATGGCTTGCCTTTAAAAGCAAAATGGAGGAAAAAAATAAAATAAAAAATATTTTGTGTGGCCAGCCCGATCTCACGGCAATTCGTACATATTTGACGAGGTGGCTAATTCGTACGAATTCGTACGACCTTAGTCGAAAAAATGTATACGATTTTTGTTAAATCGTACATATTTTACAAGTTACCAATTCATATGAATTTGTACGAATGACCTACACCTAACCCCGCCCCTAAACCTACCCATCACTGGACTTTAGATACATTTTACTAAATCGTATGAGTGAGGTTGTGCGAATTCGTACGAATTAGCCACCTCGTAAAAATATGTACAAATTGCCGTGAGATAGCGTTGGTGTGGCGCAAGTGGTGGTTTGCTGTTGTTGCACTAACTGCATCATCAGGTTCTGTTCTTCTAATGGTTCTTGATTTGATGCTCATTGTAGGAGAAGCCACACTTCAGGACTGCGCCAAACAACTTCAGATATTGGCAGAATTTTATTGAAGGTAAAATTCGATTGCAATGGTCATTAATCATCTGTTGGTGAACATGTCAAACTAGTGATGTTAGACTACAGATTTGACCTAGGATCAAAGAAAACTTTTAGGTACACAGTGTGTACCCAGAATCAGTAACTTTTGGAAAACTCTTAAAAACGCCAGTGTGGACCGAAAACATTTTGAAACAAAAACACTTTTAAAATATATCCGGATACATAACCGAGACGTTTTAACACCTTTTCCATATAGAATAACCATTTTTGGTTCCCCAAAGAAACTTTCAGTGTTCCTAAAATAAAAAAAATTCTTAGCGTGAAGAACATTTAAAAAATCTGAAGAACATTTAATTGTCTGCTACAAAGAGCCTTTTGTTCAATGGAACTTGGGTGTTAAAAGTTCTTCATGTAACCATAGGACCTATAGTTTTTAACCTCATAAGTTACTCTTCGCTCTTTGTGAGTAGCCACTCTCTTAAAAATCCTTCAAGAACACTCTGTAAATTGTGGTTCTCACAAGTGCCAAATAGACTCAAGTAACAGAGTTTGACGTTAGCATACCAATAAGCTCAACAGCTCAATACTGTAATATAGGGGTAGCCAATAATGTTCCTGGAGGGCTATCATCTTGCAGAGCACCAACCCTAATCAAACACACCTGAACCAGCCAGTAAAGGTGTTCAGGATCACTTGAAAATAACAGGCAGGTGTGTTGGAGTGGGTTTGGAATTTAATTATGTAGGAAAATAGCACACTGTGATTAAACAGTCACATTTAGGTTTCTGTATAATGTGTGTTTCTCAGAAATCAGAACTTGTCAAGAGTAAGATAATGCATTAAACACATTTTATATCATCAGGACTGGGAAGGTTACTTTTAAAATGTATTTCACAACATATTACAAAATACATGCTTTAAAAACAATCAGTAATGTATTTCATTAGATTACTCAGGTTTAGTAATGTAATATAAATGTAATGTAAATATTTTAGAATACTTTGAAATACTTAAGCTATGTAACACAAGAGACCATATACTCTGTCTTATTTTTCCAATTCTAAATAAAAGTGATCTACCAGTCATTAGATTTGTGTTTTCGTTGCATTTTTTACAACATCAGTTTCCCACCACATTTATTTGAACAACAAAAAAATAAATTTGTGTCATTTAAATATACCAATCAATATAAATTCAATTTTAATACAATGAATGGGATTCTTTGCTGTTGCATGCTTCATTCCAAGCTTCTAAATTAATCCAAACACACCAAACATATAATAAAAGTAGCCAAAACAACTGGCACAGTTCTCCAAGTTATCCAATAGATTTGTTTAATGAATGGACCAAACTTTAAGTGATTACTTCATAATCCTCTCTATGGAGAAACGATCGGCACAAAAGAATCTCTGAGTCAAAATTGACAGGGCTCGTTTCCCAAAGCAACTACAGTCTCAAATAATGTTGTTGTAGTTCAACATAACTTAATGTTCGCTAATGATGCTATTGGCAAACATACCGCATATCTATCCAGTTTAATGTGAACCATTCACACTGGTTTTGTTAAACAAAATAAATTATTAATTTAAAAGATTGACTCAAAATAATCATCTGTTCACGAATTGAATCATGAACTCGCATTACCGCGCCAAAGATGATCTGTTCTTGAACATTAAAGATGGACTTGAAGTCTTTGTTCATTCGAAAAGCACACAAAGTTATCGTTTTACTTTATAAACTTTTATTTCATGCATGATGGATCTGTTAACTGAATGCAAATTGTGAATTCTAGGAGAATTTGGTCTCATTTTTCAATTAAATTCTTAGAAATATTAAACGTAATGATAACTATTCTTAACTATTATATGATAAATAGAAAAACGAGTTACTGGATAAAATTTTCAAAGATCAAGAACAACTTCCCTCAAGATGCTTTTTCAGATTAGACATTGTATCCTTCGATGCTGATGGAAGTATTGTTGCAGGTAGGCATTGCACTGCACTGATGTTACGTCCTTTTCAGATTTATAAACTAGTCTTTACACTTCCTCGAGAGAGAAATGCATTACGCTAATGGCTTTCTGTTGTGTCACTACGTGTTTCTAAATGAGCAGGCGGCTGCACGCAGTGTTTTTTTTAGTTTTTTTTTATTCAAAGGAGAATCAGTTGCCTTATTGGTTAAAATACTCAAAGTTTTTACTTAAATATTAAACAAATAAATTACATTAAAATAAAAAAAATCACTTTGGTATTCTAAAATACTTTTTGGATGTTACTCTAATTTGATTAAAACCTATTTAAAATGTAATTATAACGAAATACAAAATACACAACGTCATTACATGTAATTCGTTACTCCCCATCCCTCTGTATCATTTGGTATGTCTATTTTGATGTTTCCAAGAGAGATACACAATTGGCTTCTCTGTTTCATTCAGTCCTAGTATTGGTGAAGGTTTGTTGACCTGAATAGCCCTTGTTAAAAATAAATGTACACATAATTGCACCGAATGTGTAGTGTACTTTAAATCTTTAAGGTGGAGTAAGTGATTTATGTTAGCCAATGTTAACATTTGAAATCACCAAAACAAATACACCCCTGCCCCAAAATGGTCTCGCCCCTATTCTGATAGCTCCGCCCCACACATACGTATGCATCCCAGGCAACGCTTTGTTCTCTAAAACAAAGCAAAACAATGTTACTCCCCTATTGAGAAGAAACAAAGCAACCTCAGTGTCCAATCGCTGGCCTTCCTGCTCCTTGAGTCCTCTCCAGCGCTGGAAAGATGATCTGATATTTACACGGGTCCTACTTCTTGCCTTATCGTAACACTGCGTCTACACCGGACACGAGCAGAGCGGTTCAGCGTCCGGTGTACACACGGTGTAAGCCTTATTTTGTTCCAGTCTTTTTCCTCTTTTGTTTTTTTATCCGCCATCTCTATCTTTCTGTCGTAGCTCGGCTAATGACTGTCATGTGCACTGAGTGCTCTCTCCTCGCACCCCTTATTGCTGATTGCTACAAGCTTGTTTTGGTATTTGGCCTGACACAGTTTTCTAAAGCGTTTTTGAAAAACACATACCCTACCTTAAATTTTTTTTTTACAATTAAATTAAATTAAAAACTTACAGATAATATAATATTAATGAAACAAAAGGCCACTTAAGTGTACTTAAACAACACTTACACATTAAATATGAACAGTATTTTTTATATCTATGCTTTAAAGAAGTACACTTACTTTGATCCATTCACTATCATACTAAAGCACATGTAAAATACATTTGATATCATTTTAACTGTAGTGTGTCATTTGATTTTAACATTTAACATATGTCAAAATAAATTGCAACTTCATCCTTACACATGTGTAATTACATATTTAATATGTTTAAATTACATACAAGTTTTACTTGTGACATTAATGCATATCAGTTTCTGCAGTTCTGCAATACACACATTCCAAATACAACAGAAGTAGTTATGACATGTAAATATATACTTGCATGTGGGCCAAAAACAATATTAAGTTCAACTAATTTAATTTAATATAAATATAACCCACAATACATTTAATTGTAAAAAAACATGCAATTAAGTGTCTGAAAACATTATATTCAGTTTACACAAAGTATATTTGTATAAAGTACCTGTACATTCTTCTACTTCTATTTCTACTTCTACTTTGTAATGTAGACTTCTTTCTTTTCCACAAGGAAGAACAACAAAAGCTTTAAAAAATACTATTATACAAAAAAATTCAAACTCCACATAAAAGTGCAACAGAGCAGCTGCAAGTGCATGGAGCTGTCATGGCAACTAGACACATTGAATGCTAGCTTCAAGGGATGCTGAGAGGGTGGCTAGAAGCATAGAAATAGCATCAACATATGTCAAAAATACCTCAGGATCAGTTTTCAGCCATTTGGCTGCTTACTCACATTACACCTGTGTGTGACAATACGTGTACAGTACTGTGTCATCGCATCGGTTTAATAGGGCCAATCAACTGTTCGACCCCCAAATGAGTTTGGCACACATGTGTTTTGTTACATGACATTAATTATTTAAGGAAGAATGAGAAACTGATGATTGATTGATTGATTGATTGATTGATTGATTGATTGATTGATTGATTGATTGATTGATTGATTGATTGATTGATTGATTGATTGATTTTTTTTCCTGTGTGTTGTACATGAATTGCACAAGTTACTTTTTCAATGGCTTTCCCGGAATTGTGGGAACAAAACCAACTTTGGAAAAACAGTGGTACCACCTACATGCTCTACATTTTTTTTTTTTTTTTGTATTACTGTTTGAAGATATTTACAGATTTGTTGTAGTTGAAAAGAAGACTATTAAATATTCAAGGCTTATTTGCTATATGGAAATTATGAATGAATCATGATTATATTTAAAATGCTTTTCATGTAGTTTTCAGAAACGTCCAGTTTAAGTTTCGCTTACATTCTGTTTTAACTGAATGAAGATACAGATACAAATAAGTTTACCACTGCTAGATACAGACATTGGATTCTACGGCATACTGTACAGAATCTTGTCGGGGGTGTATGTGATGTCTAAAATGTTGCCTGCGGAAGGAAGGCAGTTTACTAGATTTTGGAACAAAGCATATTTATGCCTCAATTCAAAGCAACATCAAAAGAACAGCAAATTCAATGGCTTCCTGTTTATGTACAAATCATAGCGGTGCATAACAACTTTCACATCCTGCATCTACTTGCATCAGTTCCTTCTTTTGTATTGTTCCTTCTAGGTTAACATCTCCTTTCCTTCCCATTTGTTAGTCAATGCATTAATGACTAAGTGCAATTATTAGATAAATTATTCTGCATGCAATTATTGCAATATATTAACATCAGGTAACGCAGAGGTCAGCTACAAGGAGATGAAACGCTTGTTGGTTTTAAAGATAAATTCACCTCACTGATCTGACAAGAATGATCTTTAGGACAGCGTTTGATTGTTCCCTACCCCTGCACATTTTCTGTGTGTAGGGGAGTTAAAAGTCATTGGCTGTAAGCAATTAAACAGCTCCCTGGTGGAATATAATATGACAAACCTTTATTCTCACACCGTGACGACAAGCAACAGTAACAGGAGGAGACACATTTTGTCCTCATAAAGCATGACCTAAAACCTCAAAAAGAGACAACTGAGCATGTCAGTAACTGCTATATACAACAAAGCAGATTTATTCAGAAATGCAGAATGGCTTGGAGCAAGCAACTACCAAAATTAGTCATTACTAACTTACATTTTTAAGTAGTCCAGAAATAGTAGCTTGGCTGATTAGTTTGCAGCACTCCAGGTTTTTCTAAAACAGTAATGATGTAGTATGATAAAACTACACACTTTTATTCTGTGCCTGCAGCGCTACATCTAGTAGAACTGGATCAATGGTGTCTTGTGTAGGGAAATCTGATTAATTTTACTGCATTTTACTTTTGTGTAAGGATTTAAATGAATCCGAATTAACCTTTTTTTTCTTACTGACACATTTCAGTCCCTATGGAACTCCTCATTTTAATAGCAACACATTTTCTTAAATACTGCAATTCATCATTTTATTTGATATATTTAGTGTACATTTGGGTATTTTTCAATTTTTCTGGCAAGTGGTGTCCTTCTACATTGCAACATTTTAAATTAAATTATAAAATGTTTGCATTTTTCTGTTCTGCAGGGTGAAAACAACATGTACACTGTTAAAAGTACACAAGATGTTGACAAGATGTTTTATCCCTAAAGGTATATTTCATGCTTTTTTTCTTGTAGCTTGTAGTTTTTCAAACTAAAGATAGCAGCTTTCCTCCCACTACTGTGCTTTTGTCAGGTAAAACTCCTTCATTGCACTTGCAGTAAGAGTAAACCTCTGCAAATGGGCAAACCAGTCATCCAACAAGTTAACTGACATACAACAAATGAGAAAAAAAAATCCCTGGGGCTGTTCTGGTTATCCAATCATGCTAAAGTATGCTGATGTCCATTAAAGCTGTGCAGCGCTTTGCTGACTTCAGCAGCAGACTGCAAAGTCAGAACCCCAGAGATACCCTTGAAGGTGTCACATGACCACAGGAGTGAGAACACACATTTACTTAGCCATATCTACAGATGCACATTTAAAACACTCGCTGGCATGGAACCAAAACCATAAAGCGGCAGGTAAAGCACTCTATGACTGTAGTCTCAGACTTCTGCCCTCTCTGAGGATGTGTTTCAATAAAGACTTGCAGATAATTGACCGTGCTAAGATGAGAGCATACATGCACGCATACACATGCTTTCTCTCTTTTTCTAGGGTCACTCAAGGATACTTACACTCATATCTCTCTCCAATCGTCTTTAGTGTGCTGGTATTTAAGAGGATCAGTGAGCAGTGAAAGAGAATTGAGCCAGGAGTAATTAAACACTGACCTGCAATGATACGTTTTATAGGGTTTTAAAGGTTGACAAGCACATATTTTCAACTGAAACAGGAAGTTAGGATAGGACAAGTCATTTAAAGGTGCTGGTATTCTTAGACTTGAGAACATTTGTTCTATTGATAGAAAAGGGCAATTAACTCCTGGACATTTTTCCATTATTGGATTTTATTATATATAGAAATGTGCAAATACAATTGCAATACTTATGTAATTATATATTTGCACACACTTCTGTTCAAAAGTTTAGGGTCGGTAAGATTTTAAAAATGTTTTTGAAAGAAGTCTAACCAAGGCTGCATTTATTTGATCAAAAATACAGTAAGACAAATAGTTTTGTGGAATGTTACTACAATAAAAAAAAACTGTTTACTATTTGAATACATTTTAGAATTACATTTATTCATGTGATGGACAAGCCATTACTCCAGTCTTCAGTGTCACCTGATCCTTCAGAAATCATTCTATATGCTGATTTGGTGCACAATTTTTTTTTATTATTATTATAAATGTTGAAAACAGTTGTGCTGTGTAATCTTTACATGAAAACAATTATCCTTTTTTCAGAATATCTGATGAATAAAAAGTTCAGATAAACAACACTTACTTTCAATAGAAAATGTTCTCTAGTTTATTTTCTCTCTCTCTTTTTTTGTGTGTAATTATGTAAAAAAATAATTTCGCTTTTGATCAATGTAATGCACCCATGCTGAATAATTATAATTATAATAATTACATGGTCATATTGATCCACCATCAGAACACCATTCATCATGTTTTAAATCCAATCCTGTAAAAAGGTGTAGTAACTCTTTACAGTAAGGTTCCATATGTTAACTAGCTATTCCATTTGTAACTCAACAGTGAAAAAGGTTAGACATTTATTTTAAGGTGTCCTTATTACAGCGTACTTATACATTTAAGTACTGAGTAATTACTGTTAACTGCATGTACTTACTATATGGTTAGGGTTAGGATTAGGGTTTGGTTTAGGGTTACTTGCTTGTAATTATGTATTCTTTATTGTTATTACTATAGTAAGTATATGTAATGTGTAACAAGGACACCTTAAAATAAAGTTTGACTTTGAAAATTATTCTAAAACAGGTATTTTATGTACCTGAGCTAACAATGAATGAACAGTTGCATTTTTTAACTAATGTTAACAAATATTCATAAATACTGTAACAAATGCATACTTTATGCTTTAATTGACATTAACAAATGTCACCTTTCTCCCATAAGTGTTACCAACATTTTTAATCTGGGCTTGTACAGTAGATAGAAAGCTAACATGCTGCAAAACTCCCATTCTGATTTCATGGCGTCTTTAATAGCGCACTTTCTTCTCACACTTTACTACCATCATCACCACCATCACAGTCTGAGCCAGCTGCAGCAGTAATTCAGGCCATGTGTCTGAACGCTTGCTGTGTGCTTATGACAAAACGAGGTGCTGGGGATTGTGAGAGTGATCAAAAAGGTTGCTAAAATGTATGTGATTATATCTGAAACATAAATCATATTCATATGACAGTATCACCGTGCAAGTAGCAGCTCAGATCCGCTATCAGATCTTGTTGTAATGTGTTTTCTGTTGGTAAAGAAAATCCAGAACCCCCACCCCAGCACTTACTCATCTGCTCACTGTGCTGTGTTCAGATTACACTTTCTCAATGGAAGCTCAAGCGAGGGTTTTCTTAATCACATATGGTAACACAGACCCACCTGCCCGACACATGAATTAAAGCAGTGTGAATTACATTTCCCACACACTGTTCTATTCTCCACCCCACTGCTTGCACTTTATTTGTCAGAAGCTGCTTCACACAAAGGGACACATTATTGCTCCGGCAGGAACTGCATCTCTGTCACCTACACTCTCTCTTGACTCAGTCTCGCATACAGAGTCTCCACTTCTCTCTGTCTTGTTCTCCCCTCTGTGTGAATTCAAGGAGGTCAGCTGTCTGAAGGGGTTCTATAGGTAATTCAGTTTCAAGCCTGTCTAAATGTTGCCACAAGCCCCTGTGATCTTCCTCAGAGACAACACGTTGGTGATGTAATGTCACATGGACTGTAGGGTAGAAGTGCACTGTGGAGTGCTCAGCAGTGCAGGCTCAGCAAATGGGGGAATCACATCTTTAAATGGGGTGCTCAAGAGCACACTTCTGAATCATAGAAATAACAAATGAGACATCCTAGGGCAGGTTCCAAAATTCAGTCAAATTAAACGAAATACTTTCAATATATATTAACATATTGGCAGTTTATTAGTACTTACAAAGCACATATTCTGCATGACCATATTCCACATCCCAAATCCTATCCAATGCCTAAACCTAACAAATGCCTTACTATTAATAAGCAGCAAATTATGGGTTTATTGAGGCAAAAGTCAGTTAATGGTTTGTCAATAACGAGAATTGGACCTTAAAATAAAGTGTGAGCATTATTATTATTATATCATTATATACTATACCATGGTTATCACATCTCAAGATAGTATTTAGATGTTTTTATTTAAATATATTTGTATTTTATTTAAATATATTTGTCAGGTTTTATCCTTAAAACCAGGGTATTTATAGTTAGGTAATAGATAGGTTACTTTCTGAGGAATTTTCATTATAAAGAGCACCTATTATCTGTTACCAATTCTTAAGCATAATTTTAGAACTAGCAGCAGAGACATGAGCCATTGCGATGCTATCACACACACACACAGAGAGAGAGAGAGAGAGAGAGAGAGAGAGAGAGAGAGAGAGATTGATTAATTGATATGTGAATTACCTGTGTCTGTGCAGCTCTCAGCAGTGTTGGGTAGCATGCAGCGTCTCTAATAGCAAGACAGTAAGATATCATCACTACCGCCACAACCAATCAAAATGTCATGTGACTTTTTAGTATAAAACTATTTTCACCTAGAAGGCCAGCACTGGCAACAGGTTTGTGTTTTTCATAGATAAAAAAAGTATAATTTAAAACAATTAATTTGTCATTTGTATCATACTTTTTGTCACATTTGTCAATCAGCCAATCAAACTCTATGCACCTTTTAAATTCACTTTTGTGATATATAAATTAAATAAAAACAACTTTCTTTTCTGCAGTATAAATCTTAAAGAGATAAACAATGGCAGTACTTTTGTTTAGAAGATCTGATGGCCAATATGAAAAGAGCTTTAAACAGTGTTGCTATGGTTACTTCCTCAGGCAAATGTGACTTTATTCACAAGCATCTATGTGGTGGCAGGGGGATATATCTACTGCGGCTAACTAAGGGTTTCTCTGTCTGACGGGGTAGTGGTCAGTACATTTTACTCTGAACACAGGTCAAACAGCACTGATAGGTTAAGCATTCTGCCAATATCCATTCCCTGCCGAGCTCCAGTCGTTCAGTGACATGATCTCTCTCTGTTGTGGACAATTACTCTATTACTGAAACCACAGAAATCATCAAGAGATGTGCACTGAAGAGCTGGGATCAGATTCATTGGAAACATCTTTAAGAATAAAATTATTCTTAACTGCTATTTAATTCTTATCCATTTAAGAATAAAGATAGCAATATTTGGTCCCACCAATATTAGGTGGCCTTAACTACTATGTACTTAAATTCAAATTAATCACTTGATAAAATGCTCTTATTGTGTGCATAGATGTTTTTAATTTGCACTTGTATTTATTAAAAATACCTGCATGTAATTACATCTGTAAACATTTTATGTAATTAGAATAATAGTTACAGTGTTGACCCATCCCTTATACCTTAAACCTGCCCATACCACCAAACTTGTCCCTAACCTTACCCTTATCCCACCTCAAGCAGCAAATCGTTTTGCAATATAATACAAACAAATAAGTCCATTATACTTGTTTTATGTAAGTATATAGAAGTTAAGGCCACCTAATATAAAGTGGGACTTAATATTTTGTATCCCCCCCCCAAAAAAAAACACCACAATTTTCCAAATGTTCCAAAGACGAAACTCCAGAAGAATTTTGACATTCAGTAACAACTTTACTAAAACAATTCAAAGAGGGACCTCATTTTGAGAGCACCCAAATGCAGGACATGTTCACTCTAGAAATGCAGAACAAAGAAGAAAAAAAACACCACGCTACAGACATTTTCATACAGGCTCTTATACTAAAGAACACAATGCTGAACCCTCCTCAAGAAAGTCGCGACAAAAATAGCATGAACACTTATTTTGATTATTAAGATAATCTGCAGGCAGAATTTTTCAGCTGCAGTGTTTTTCACTGAGCTAGTCTTCAAAAAAGATTCGCCATGCAATCAGATAATATCAAAGCCTGTAGATTTTCTCCTTGAGAAAAAACAAATAAATTATATATATATATATATATATATATTTTATTTGTATTATTATTATTATTATTATTCAAGAACTGCATCTTAATGTATTGCCTTCTTAATTTCTAATTGCTAACTATTGTCACAAGTCCCATCATTATCAACATAGTTCGATGATTTGGTGTTTCCCGAATCCATAGTTCTTGATCTGTGGTTAGAATCAAAGTTTTTTGATAGTATGACATATGGAATATATCATGCATTTGAGCAGAGATCAAACAAGCTAACAGGTAATACAATCTATATCTTTCTTTCCATACATTTACAGGTTTCATTATATGTATTTTAGTTTGTTGAGAGAATTACAGCCCTTTTTTAAAGAGTGCATAGATGCTAGTTCTACTGGAGAAACAACGTTGTTCGAAAGAAAGATGTGTGTTACTATATTTTCAGGAAATGGCTGTGACTAACTGATTAGTTTCTCAATGTATTGTACTACAGTTAATGCTATGGTAGAAAAGCATCCCTGAATGGCATTCAAACCAATCAGTAATATTTCATTTTGATATGATGTTTAGCGGCAATGATCTGGGCAGTGCAGACCTTCTGAAAATGTCATGATCACAAAAAGCCTGGGAAACTATTTTTAAAAAAGTCCATCTCAAATATACCCTCACAGAATTAACACTTCTCAGACACGGCCAATTATAATACCATTTAATTTCTCATCTCATAAATGTTCAAATCAGTCAAAGAAAGGTTACTGGGACTGCTCAGGCTTCAGGGCTGCTGCTAAACACTGGCTCATGAGATGACTGCTCATCACTTCAGTCAATCACGATGGGACGTCAACAACTCCATGTCACAACACACATTAAGAGGAGGCGGATGCACCCCCAGGTGCGTGTAATCTTGCGAAAGAGCAGCTGATAGATGCGGAGTGTGTTTCATCATGCAGGTTTGACAGATCAAAGAGGACAGCTTCCACCCGCCATCCTCGAGCTGTCACAGGCATTGCACTGAGCCATGGCCGCTTCCCCTACTGCAGTAACCGCTGCTCTTTGCCCCAATAAATGATCCGCGACAGACAAGAAATGCTTGTCTATTAAAATGACAATCCCCTGCGAGTATGACCCCACGTCGGCCCTCGTGTCGCACCAGCGTCCGCAGTGACAGATGCCATCAGCATCCCACACCATGTTTCTCTCCGTGCTGTTGGACGTCTGAGAAAGAGATCGATTTTCCACTCTTGTCTGTGTGCTGTTTTCCAATGCCTGGCAGTTTATTTCCCAACTGCACCATGATCGTAGCAATTGTAGAGTCTATTGGATAGAGACTAATAACTGACATTGCTTTTGGTTTGGATTTCATAAGAAACTGTCGTCTGAGGAGACACTTGGAGAATTAGGAAGCAAATTTTCCCCCATGCTGCATTTCTGAGAAGCTATATCATAAACATTTCCCAATTTATATTCTATCCTATTCTCAGGGTTTCCACTTTATAAAGATGAAAATCAAAATAACAAGTGGGTTTCAAAATGTGATAAAATAGTAGGGGAGACCAGAGAGGGTTATAACACTGGTGGAGTAACACTGTCAGATTCAGCACTTAAAAATCTGATGCAGGGATGATATCCTACGTGACTACCACCCACACTTTCATTATCACTGTCATCTCTGGGTAAGAAATATAGAGGATTTATAGCAGTGGTGGGCAGTTCTGGTCCTGGAGGGTCACTGTCCTGCAGAGTTTAGCTCCAACCTTAATTAAACACTCATGCCTGTGATTTTCATTTGATCTTAAATACCTTAGCTGCGTTCCGATTCAAAGGACAGAGAGTTCACTGCTCCCTATTCCCCGAGCACAGGGTATCATTTGTAGTTCATTTTACTTGACAAAATGTGTAAGTTCGGAACACCCCGTGAAATTAAACACAGATCAAACTTGAGTCACATAAATTAGAGGAGTATAATGACATATTTGAAAGTGCTAAACTGAGAGCAAAATTTCTGTTGCAATGTTTAAATATGAAGATTAGCTCAATTTTGTTATATTAAATGTGTTACTTATCTTATTTAACTATAACCATGATATTTTAATTGAAACTGTCACGTGTCATGCACTTTATTCCTGTGGACAAAGCACACCTGTGCCTAATTAAACATAATATAGCCTCAATTAAATTTGTGTGCCCTTTTTATTAAAAATGCTGGATCGAACGACTTGTAGGTAAATTTCTTTCTCCACTTACTGTGAAGTGATGTATTGATGTTCCCTTTTTTTGCGGTGGATAATAGCTCTATTCAGATTGGAATCTCACTTAAAATTGCAGAATACCCTTTGAAGTCGACTTTGCAGGGCATTGACAGTCGAATGAAACACACCTTTTGTTTAGGTTATTCAAGTGTATTTGATTAGGGATATAACTAATCAGAGTTGCTCAACCCTGCTTTCCAGGATAAAAACTATTTGAGTAATACAAATTAATTTGGATGGGTGAACTTGAATGGGTGATATGCAAAGCACACATTCTGAGTATGGGAAACCATACTTGGCTACAAGACATGTTACATAACTTTAATTAAATTAAAATAAAAAATTGTGTAAACATAAGTCGACATTTGACATAGTTGGGACTTCACATTAATGAACAATTTCATAAAATCAACTGCCCATATCTAATGGTAAGCAAATCTGTCTTGCTGATATTGAAGCAGGAGCTCAATCCCAAGAGTGGACTTGATCTCTGAGCTAACCCTCCATAAAACATTACTGAAATAGAAAGAGGTAGAATAGAGTAGAGGACCCAGAGGTGGTGGGGAGGTAAAGGTATGTCATTGGGACGGTTCAATGACTGCTGATTATAAAGGCTCGTAATGATGATTGACAGGACTGAATGATTAGGCTCCTCCACAGAACCTATGTTTGGAACTTCATTTAAATGTAAATTTACACACTTTAGAGGTAACTTGTAGATTTTATCTAAAAAAGAAACAGACAACTAAAACACTGAGTCACAGAAATCAGAGGAAAAAGAGTTACTAAGCTCTCTGGTCTCTGCTACTTTATAAGCTGAACATAAATGTTCGACTTTCCAGAGAGGATAAAGTTGAAAGGTCCTTGAGTACTCTTCAGGTTTGTTGGCGACTGAAGTGCTGTGGTTTAAACACACTTCTTTCTTCCTCCAACTGGAGACCTTCCAGTGATATTAGCCACACATTTGGTACCATTTGGGTAGTGGAAGGATGGAGCTACACTTCAAACAGGGTGAGTCAGATGAACCCAGTCTGGTTGATCTACACGAAAAAGAACATATCCACATGGCCACTTTCTGATCTTTTTGTGAGTGTTCATATCCCACGCAGGCAGAATATGCTATAATTTCTCCCAAAATCATGCAGTTGGGAGGATGATATGCAAGGAATCCTGATATCTAAGCTGAGATGTGGAATCCTCAGGACTGGCACATATCTAATTTAAGGCAATCGTCTGGTTAGGTCAGTGATGCTGATGCAAACAATGAACAACAAGACAAGCATATTGAGGAGGATGAAGTCGAAATGGGAATTTTCCAACGCAGCAAATAGAGGCAAAGTCGTCTGCCAGCATCAAGTCATAAGCACAGGATCTATCTTAGGGATGCAATAGGATATATAATATGAGTTTCGGCTGATATGCAGTATTGGTCGATATTGGTTATTTAATTATGTCAGTTCCACCTATTAAAGTGACTTTTAAAACCTTTCTATAACCTAGTGCTTATGTAAAGGGTTGGCAATAGATTGTGTTTGTATGTGCATCTAACGATAGCAGATCCATTGCGTGTAAGAGTTGTGTGTTTGTTTGTGTAAAAAAATGGTTTGCTGTATATACACAACCCTTACTTTGCATCAGAAAATGATGAGCAAATGAATCAGCATATATACTTTATTAGCATTAAAATTGGTCACTGTATACTTCTATTCGCTCAGCTGGAAAAAATTCAAACAGATTTGTAGTGGCATAAGGGTGAGGAAATGATGACAGAATTTAAATTTTTGAAGAAAGCATTCCTTTAGAACTGCACAGTTTGTTTGGGTCCTTGTGCACAAAGTCTAGTGTGATCACAGGTTAAACAGCATTTTTCAAGGGTTATATAACCTAGAGGCATCCCTGATGTTTTTTTATATACTGTATATCAGATTCTGGAAGGAATATTTATCTGCCGTACTATACAATGTATTGTACATTATATTTCTGTGATGTGCTCTAATGTAGTTAGTGTTATGTCCAAGGACGTATTTGTTATTTTTGTGTTGTTTTTTTCTCCCTGTTTCTCTCTTTCCCCCTTTACTTCTCATAAGCAGGAGGTAAAGGCTGTCACCTGATTCCAATGATTGGTGACCTGATGTGATTGCAAGAGGAGGGGAAACTGTGAGGATTTAAGCTGCACCATTGCACAGCGGTGTGTGTGTGTGTGTGTGTGTGTGTGTGTGTGTGTGTGTGTGTGTGTGTGTGTGTGTGTGTGTGTGTGTGTGTGTGTGTGTGTGTGTGTGTGTGTGTGTGTGTGTGTGTGTGTGTCGAGGCTGCATTGTGAGGCTTCTGTTCTCAACCCAACAAGCTCTATTAGTTGTTTTGATTAATATTTTGTTGATTGATATCTTTATAGTGTTAACACTCTTGTGGTGACTGATGCCTATGACAAGAAATCTGGTTTGGTTTGGAAATTAGTATTTGTTTGTACATTCTTCTGTTATTATTTGTTACTTATGGCGCTTATTCTTTATTTATTGAATATGTGTTAGTAGAGAAGCTAACTATTTATACCTTGTTTTTTCTATTTATATATATATATATATATATATATATATATATATACATACATACACTAACTCACTCAGCAAGGCTGAAAGACAGTTAAAACTAATGTTGTGAAATATTACAAATTAAAATGTTTTTATTACTATTTTATTTATTTTAAAATGTGATTAATTGCCCTGATGGCAAATATTAATTTTCAGCATCATTACTCCAGTCTTCAGTGTCATATGATCCTTCAGAAATCATTATATTATGCTGGTTTATACTACAGGGCTGTTGAAAGCTTGAATCTGATTGGCTGACCAATGTTCTAAGGTGTGCAATTATTTTGAGGGAAACGCATGGCGAACGTAGTTCCAGGCAGCTCTTACATTTAAATATCACTTCCCCAAATTATTTCAGTTATTTCAAAGGTTCTTACAGCTTACAACGGCATAATAACCAAAACCCACAACGACACTGGCCAAACAAACAAATATAGTAAGCAATAGGATAAAAACGAGATATTATTTCCATGTTTTGCCACAAAATTGTTTTATGTACGTAAAGAACATACTCTATTTCGTCCGCTCTCTCTCTCACAGCAAAAAAACGATTTTCTTACTTAGATTTTTTGTCTTGTTTCCAGCCAAAATTGCTAAAAATTGTAACAGAAATTCAAAATTCAAACAGAAAACAAGATTATTTTGCTTACCCCATTGGCATATTATTTTGCTTGTTTCAAGCAAAAACGCAATTTTGACTTTTTTTTTTTTCTGAAAACAAGACAATATTGTTTACATGTCTAGAAAATCCTAATCTCTCTGTGGTTAGGCATCACTGTGAAGATCACAGCCCTTATATCTATCAAAAGCCATCTGCTGTACCCTATAACCCTTTCATTCCACACACCCTAATTGATTTATAAGGACACGAACATCTTGCCTGTACGATAATATGACCTATACGTATTATTATATGTGTCTTTATTCCAAAGTTCCCCACTGTGAAGGCTGCTCTTTACCTAAATGTCACAGCAATCCCTTCATCCACACCTCCACACTGCTACCAGGCAGATAAGAAGCCTATGTGAAGAAAATGATGCCACTACACGTGAAAATTGGACTGTCTAAACAATGATTAGTAGGCTTGAGCGATGGTAGCGCATTCCGTAAGGACTACACCATCATTAAGGCTCAATTTTGAACGCAACTGCAGGTTTCCCCTGCTAACTTTTTGTTTTCGATGTGTGCCTTTTTATTATTATTTTATTATTCCAGGTTGTGACTAATGAAGTCATTCTCTTGAATGCTGATGCTAGTGCTTTTTAGTCTTGGGTCATGCTAATGGTACTGTGAATGATGCAATAAGCAGCTCTTGTTATGATGATGCTTGTTTCTGCTTTATTCATTTGTTATGAGTTATGCTTCAAACAGAAAATGTAAACAAGATTTACCGTGTAAAACCACCGCACTTCTTAGTGGTTTTCAGTGCACTTCCAGGTGGTTCTGGTAAGTATATCCAAAAATAACAGCAGGCCTTTGCAAACACCATTTGCCTAAATCTGTCATTTGTTGTGTTAACGCTGGCTAAATTCATCTCTGTATGAAAAATAGAGTCCTATTCCAGCTACTCTTCTACAGTCCAGTCTGCAACAGGTTAATCCTGGTAAACACGGTCCTCTAGCAGATTACTGGAGCAGGCAGAATCAATCGATAAGAGATTGGATGACCCAGCGGCAGATCTCAGTGCTTAGAGTTATAGTGCTTAAGACTCTGGATCCACAGGGGCATTGGGAATGTCAGAGTGGCCAATATTGTGTTTGTCAGGAGGAGCTAAACCAACCAAAGAGACTTAACTGATCACAATCTAAAAGGGCAAAAACTGAGAAGGAAGATGAACCAGACGTTTGCAAACCATGGCTGTAGAGCTGATAACCACGAAGCGAGAGGTGTTTGTATTTGTTTGCCAGGGAGAACGGACAGGACTGATGGACTGATGTTACTGAATCCAGAATTATGGTCTTTTTCTCCAACCACCCGCATACAAATTCCCATCCATGCTGTATTGCCGACTGCAATGTGTGATAATGTGCACACATTTTAAATATGGACACTTTCATTACTGAAATACTGGAAATTGCCAACAATAATAATATTACATCACTGCTCCACATCATGAATCATGTAAACTTTGTGCCATTAAAGGTATACAATCAATTATTAACTCTTCCTCTGCCATTGATGAGTTATTCCTGCAATCCATGTTTCACTGTTATATAGGTAGTAGGGGCTGTTATGGACCTTCTAAAAAATTAGCTTCTCAATATACAAAAACATGCAGAGAAAAATATATGTGTAAATCAGAAAGAGGGGATAGAAATTGTTGTGTAAATGCTCACCAAAAATTCAGAAACATAAAAATCAAAACTATCAAAAGTTACTGAGAAAAAAATTATATAATAAATGTATTATATTGTCCATGAAGAGGTTTGAGACAGTGCAAGCTTTTCAGGTGTTGATGGACTTGATCTCTGATCATGTATGTTTGATTTCATTCTGAATCTGATCCTGAAAAAATAAAAATGTTTCCATGTTTTTGCTCACAATGTTATTTATTTATTTACGCACATAAGTGTTTTTGAAAAAAAAAAGAATTATATATATATATATATATATATATATATATATATATATATAATACTCTGGTGGGGAAAGAGTTAAAATATGTATTATAGACATTTTGTACAAATTAGGGCTTGTACAACTAATTATTTTACCATTCAAACAAGTAGCTGGGTCAAATGTTTACCTTATCTAAAAAAAGAGTTCGCATTAGCTTATTTCTGCTAATTTCCACTTTTTTTAAATGAAAGCATTTTAATAGATAAAATGCAAGACTATATAATTTATATGTCCTGTTTGTGAATAGGATAAACAGAATATTTAAATATCAAATGATATTCTTTATTTAATATTAAATAAAATATGCATTTATTAATTTTCCAAACAATAACAGACATTGTACAAATACAGCTGACTTTCATATGACTGACCATACCTTACCTGGGTTCATAGGATAACAGAAATTGCTCCATCACCATAAATAAATTGCCATCCAAGTACATTACAGTTTTATCACTGAGGTTGCATGCCTTTTATTTTACAGACATTGCCATTAGAAACAATTACCAACCAAATAAGTGTATTGTTTCTCATAAGCCTTATTCGGGTGGTAATGCTTTCTATTGGGGAAGTAAGGTAATTTTCACATTTACAAGTGCTAGTCAGTGATTTTTATTGCAGCCCAGAATCCAGTGTGTTAAAAAGCTTTCTCTTAATCATTTGAACGGTGTAAAGAAAACTGTTTATGTTGCTTTCACATTTGTATAGTCCTATAGTCAAAGAAACAGCAGGCGAAACAATCCAGTTTTTATGAAGGAAAACACTAGCGAGTTTAGAAAAAAGCAGACGAATGAAACAGCCGCTATGCATTAGCCGAGATATCCCAGAATTCTCAGCGAGAATTCAGCAGGTCGTACAGCCTGGATTACTCACACCTCACCTCTCGGATAATTCACACTGCAATATGCACTGTCCACAATCATAACTGAGATTTGGCAAGGAAGGCCAGCAGTAACACAAGCTCTTCCACTCCCCCACCCCTCTCTCTCACTCACACACAACACACTTTCATTCAAACAGAGTTACTTCATGAATCCAATTCCTCTCATATATAAAGACCTCAGAACTGAAAGGAATTGTATCCTTCCTTCCTATCTCTAATACAAATAATACAAATCAGGCATGAAGACATATGCATGCATATGCACAGCCTCAGCTGGATCCAACTGAATATAAAGTCCCTTATTTTTATCATTGAGTCACTGGTTATAGCAGAGTCATATGGACCATTTCTATGGTAGCTGAATCATAATTTTATGTACAATTTGTTATTTTACAGTCACTGGAAAAGATCAACTAAGACAATCTGCCTAACAACTACCCAGAATAAATTATGGTCATACGTTCTAAGAATATAATTAGGTTAAGAAAATGACTAAATGTTTGTTGTTGTCTTGTTGTTGTTGTTTTTTTGCAAATAAAACATTGTAAGTAAAAAACAATAACTGTTGAAATGTGTAGTGTACTTCAAATCTTAAAAGTATATTATGTATATGGTACTTGCAGATAATAAATAAAAAATACACTTAAGTATCATGACACATAATATGGCTGTTTTTTTTTTTTATTAAGGACTTTGAGTTCTTGTTACAAATGTAATATATTGTCAAAGAAAATATTGATAAATCTCAGGAGAAAAACTAGTAAAAGACCCCACTTGCTCTCCAATTGATCTCATTCCTGTCTTGTGGGACCTATCGAGATATTAAAGAGATGTCAGTGGTGATTTTTCTTTTCTTTACTACAGGTAGAATCCATTTAAAAAGCCTAAAAGTGTATTATCTAGCCACCTAAACTTGAATTGGCTGAAAGTACACACAGGATTGTGGGGCTGAATAATATATAAGCAGCGTCTGAAGATGTGTGTGAATGTGCATGCTGACACTGTTGAAATCTCCAGCCAACAGGGCACCGCTGCAACTGAAAAACTGCTACCACATCAAAAAATATGACATAAAAAAAGATTTAATGATCAGCTGATCAGTGAGGAGTGCCGCTGCTCAAAGTCAGCAAGTGTTTGAAAAAACTACACTAAAGGGAGAGAGAGCCTTTATCACACCGCAGACTTGAACAGCCCTTCACAGCAGTCACAAAATAGTCAGGCCTGTCTGGGTATAAAGTATTAAAAAGCAGCTCCTGGTGCATCCTTAGTATGGCACACAGGTGTTAATGTTTCAAGAAGAGCTGCGCATATAGTAAAGAATGTGCGAGGTGCATCGATCTTTGTCACACATGTACAAACAAACACACACATACACACAGAGGAAAGGTCTGTGTGTAGGCTGACATTTGGACGCTCGGCAGGACTGGCTTTAAAGGCCAAGCAAAGCAGCTGACCCAGAGGCTGCGGATGGGATGGTCCGCTGTGACTCGGTAGCAGACTTAAACTAGAGACCACCACGAGAGAAAACAATGAGCTGATTATGGAGATGATATGACAGTTTGCTGGGACTCCGGATCAGCTCTGACTGAGACTGTGGGGTCAAAGCAATGGCCTGCTGTTATTTAGAATCCTAGAATAGAAGCTCATCTATGAATTTGTTGCTAAATCAATGGGCAGAAGGGTGGTTTGATGAATGAGATACAGGGGCTTGATATACAGAAGATGAGATCACTGCGCTAGGATCTGGACCAATGCTCATTGTTCCATGGAGGTTGTTCATTATAACAGGTTTTCATATCTGTCCTCGTGGTTGATGGGCTTAATTAAATGATACATTAGGAATTGGCATAGGGGATATTTCAGTTCACTGACAGAATTCCTGCAATAGCCATAAAGCTACAATTCTAACCTGTATCTCTGACAGAGAGAGCAGCAGGAATAAGAAATGCAACATGGGCTCATTGGAAAAAGATACCTACTGTACACATGCAATACACTACATTTTCTAGCTGAAATTAACACTCACTAGTGGCAGTAAAACGCTAACAACAAATTTAAGATTACAAGGGCCAATTATTGATTAATAATGACTTTTTTGTGTGTGGTTCTTTGCACAATATTATGTTATGACTTCAAATTGATTTTATCATAGCGGATCACAAAACCAGCTCACCTGGTGCCGATCACACAAAGCGATCAAAAGTTGGTTGCTTTGTTTAGGCTTTTGTTAACACTATTGTTTATGTTTAGGACAGGTTTTAGTGGTATGCTATTTCCAAGCGTAATACTGCATTAACCTTTTTAGCGCTGCTCACCAGACATTACATTTCAAAAACTGCCATGATAGATACAAAACAAACAATATATTTAAATGTTGTTTGGATGAAATGAAATGTGCTTTTAGTGAAACTCTTTTGAAAATGTGAAATAAGTAATGTGAAATATTTTTTTCAGAACAAGGCTTGTGTTCCAGTGAGCTTGGATCAATTAAATTATATGATGGTAATATTAGGCATAGTACTATATACACACATAAAGCTAAGTCTTTACCACAATCTATTTAGCAGAAAGTAGAATGCAATTTTTATTAGGCAGAACTCAATCTTGAGAACTCATGAGAATGCTGAACTTCTGCACTAATCAATATACGTCTTGCTATAAGGTCTTACAACCTTTTAAAAATGCAAAAGCCTTTTAGTAGCACCATGTACTGCATACACTCCTAAAGAATTAATGGGTTGGGCCTTTCTACTTGCATACCCAGAGAAAAGTGTATTTTTCACAGTTTACTGTTTAATAGACTAGGGTATCATTGTAGTCAGTCAAGATCTTCAGTGGATATTTTAATCTGTCCCTCACACAAAGCTCTCATATTCTGAATGCTGAATATAACAGTTAGGTCCTATGGACCATAATGGTCTTATGGCACAATTATGACATTTCATAGTGTTTTATCTGTCTATTCTTAACTTTGTGTTTATTCCAAAGGAGAAATGTGTGCAATATGAGGGTATGTAAATCATGACAAAAATCATAACTTTGGGTATTAATATTGTCTCAGATTACTTAGGAAAGCTTAAAATAGACACAAATGAGTCAGCTGTCGAAATACAGTAATATTGTAGAGCTATAAAATTCATGTGAATAGCAGCTCAGGTGAATTTATCTTGGAAGAATTTGGTGAGTCATGTCAGTTCATACTGAGTTTCAGACTTCATGATGTCCTCACACAGTTTGATACATTATTGAGCTCTCTTCTGAAACTCTAGAGAAGAGGTGTGCTTAATTCTATTGAATGTACACTTGTGGTGTACTTTAAATCTTAAAAGTATAGTCTTATAAGTGTAGATTAAAGGGCACATATTATCCAAAATCCACTTTTACATGGTGTAACATACATGTGTGTTGGCAGTGTGCGAACACAACCACACTACAATGATAAAAATCCACCCACTCATTTTTTTATCCCCTTTAAAAAAAGTCAGTCTCACTAGGCCTGTCGTTTTGATTCTCATGCAGTGTGACGTCACATTGCATAGGGCTGGGCCACAGGGTTTGATTGACAGCCCTGCATTACTATAGTTTCTGCCCTCAGCGGTTATACACTGTCCTCCATTTTCTCTGCACTCGAGCAGCTGTAACATCAACAATGTCTCGAAAGCAAGAGTCTTCATTTTCTTCCAACATCTTAGCTGCTGAGGATGCTGTGGATTACTTTCATTTTTCAAGTTAATGCGCCTCAAAATCTACCTAAATACATGTATCACTCCAGACTCATTTGTCAATGTCATGTCATTACAGTGCTTAGTGTTTTAACTGTATTTGTGTGTATACATTAAGTTTTTCTTAACTGATCAGCACCACCCTTGTGAGATTAGTTTCCGCCATTCGTAGCACGAGATTAGTTCGGTAACACAGTCACACAGCTCGGTCAATTTATCCACGCCAATTACAGGTCAACGAGCTCTGTAACATCGTGCTGTTTCGCCCAACTTTCAGTGCATTTGACTTCCCATATGTACAGGTCAACTAGCTCTGTAACATCATGCTGTTTCGCCCAACTTTCAGTGCATTTGACTTCCCATATGTACAGGTCAACGAGCTCTGTAACATCGCGCTGTTTCGCCCAACTTTCAGTGCATTTGACTTCCCATATGTACAGCTAAACACTGGTTCTCTCGCTCTCAGTTATGTTGCTTCTACCGGCTGTTTATTGCTGTAGATATGCAATGCAGAGAGACATATATGCAAATGCCCTCTTCTGGAGAAGGGGCGGGAAGATGCAGCCCCTTTGCATTTAAAGCAATACACTCCAAAACAGCTCTTTTTTAGACGCATCCCAAAAATTTCATTTTCCAGCTGTTATTTCCAGTTCCAGTGTTCATGTAACTCAGTGGTAGAGCATTTTCCGGCTTAATAATCAAGGAATGTTGATGCCATACAAAGCTGACAGCAAAGTTCCTTGATTATTAAGCCAGAATAAGAGTATAGTTATCTACAGATAAATTAAATATGAAGCTGGAGGAGAGATGTACGATCCAAAAACAATACAGTAAGGAGCCAACTGTGATTACCAGCCATGGTAAACAATATATGTATAAAAAAATGTTTTGTTAAACCAAAATAGATACATTCCAAATTGAAATGCACTTTATCTGGCTTCAATGCTGCAATGTGATAGCAACTCTGTGTGCAAGTCCTCATGGTCATTGCTTGCCTCACCTATGGGCACATCTGCTTGATAGTGATCTTCCACTGAAGGCAATGCTAGTTGTGCAACACTGCTGTAGCGATGATGACCTTGTAGCATCGTCTTGGGTTGAAACAAAGTGCATTGTGTAAACACTAAAATCTATTTTTGTTCATACTCGACCATCCCTCTCGTACAGATATGAGCTCTGTTGTAGTTTAGTTGCTCAGCTGTTGTGGGATTTATGTACAGAGCAATTAAAAAAGTTACTCTGACTATATCTACTGTCTCCTAGTAGTATTCCACTACATTGTCCTCTGAAATTAAGCACACAATGAAAAGTTTGGACAGTGAGTTAAACCTTTCTAATAGGCAATCTCTAAAATAGGAGTGCATATAGACTGAACAATAATAGAAAACTGCAAACAGTTGCTTTGCTGGAATCACACAAATCGCTGGTTTCACTATGAAAGATTCAGATGTCAAAACTTCAAAGTGATCAGAACTTGGGTAAAGTCCTTCCTCTTTGGGACACAGAGGTAGGTCTAGGCTCAAGCAAAGCGATTATATCCAATTCATTTTCTTTGTACATGAATGTGAACGAATGTGGTCTTGAGAAGCTGTATGTCATTAAAAGTAATTTAATAAATTACTCCTATCCACAAAACCTCGTCTACTGGCCTGTGTTGTGCATGTTGGTTTTCATCTAGATATTTCAGAGAGTCAATGCAGGAGTTAAACCTGTCTCTTTGAAGGATAAAGCTTCAGTTTTGTCCTAGACTAGCTGTAATCTTCCTTCTTGCAATCAGCTCTTTTTAATCCAAAACAGGCTACATCCATGACTACTTTAAGATATGCCTGTGCAAGTCACGTTAAGACAGCTCAAACAGACATTTTAGTCAAAGACTAGGCTCAGAACTATAATACATTTCCATTTAAACTAAACGACTCTTTAAAGTATTTTATTTACACAGTAAGTACACTTTTTAATTCTAAAATGTACTTCTTTTTCACAAGGGAAGGTGAAAACACGAGAAGATGCAGACTTCAGCAAAAGTCTTTGTTTATACCTATTAACCTTCATTGCTGTCTAGAAGAAATAAATAAATCAAGATCTCATTTGTGATGTTGCTTTCCTTTAGGACTTGTCCATAAATGCCGCTTTAATGCTGTCAAGATAAAATCAGAACAAAACAATGACAAAACACTTCCGTTTCACAACCCACCTTTAGAACATAACCAGAAAGCATCAAACCTGATGGACAAGCAGGGTATTGTTTGGAGTAGAACCAAACCAGGGGCTCTGAAATTGACCATTATTAATATTGACACTGGCATATTTCACATTTACTGCATTGAGCAGTCCTAGCATACAGCCTGCCTGTCATTCTATGTTGGCCAGTCTCCATCCCACGAGTCTCTTTGTGTTAATTAATCTGTCTGAAGCTCTCTGTAAAGCACATGCCTGAATGCATACACTTTCCCCCAGGTGTGTGTTCAAACACAGTGGGATGGAAGTTGATATAACAAACCTGTCAAACACTGCTGAGATCGTAACCTGTGCATGACAAGCCATCGATCCATGCAAACATGAAGAATCGTTTGTCAGGCCAGATGTTAATGGCCATTTTAATGGCATTTCTCTTAAGAATAACAACAATAACAATATGACTATGTACTGATCTACATAAGATAAGCAAAATATTGAAGAAAAAGGGTAACATGTTTGAAACTCTCACAAAAATATTAAAATATTTTTTATTAAAAAATAAAGGTTCCAAAGTATTGAGTTACTCAGACAACCTTTCAGTGATCACTTCTTAGAATAACTGTTTTATTTTTCTTAGTGTGAAGAACTTTTCCACCTTTTGTGCATTGCATACTAAAATGTCTTCATGAAACCATGGATGTCAAATAAATCGACAGGAAAATGACATTGTGGCAGTGCTGATTGACTGATGGGCCAAATGGAAGTGGTTAAAATGGGACCACAGTAATGTGCACAGTCCACATTCTTCAGCATAACAACTGTCCTGAGCTGTGACGTCCAAGGCAGCACATGTTTTTAAGAGTCCACCAAAAACGTTTTTGGGCACTGCTTAAACGAATGTACTATAATATCATAATATCACAATATCACAGGGCTGCTTTAAAATGGAAATCAATTAAGAAACGGAATGGAGGCTTTTTGCGTCAAATGCACTTTTCACTTTCACCGTGGACAGACACATTATTTGTCACTACAAACACATAGTTTTTTTCCCCTTTTTTCTGACCAAAATAAATGGACAGAGTATAGGCTATGTTATAAATATATGTGAAGTTCAATTAAATAAATGTTTGAAATTGAATATATGTGACCCTGGACCACAAAACCAGTCTTAAGAGTATTTTTTTTTTAAATGGAGATTCATACATAATCTGAAAGCTAAATAAATAAATAAATTAGCTTTCCATTGATGTATGGTTTGTTAGGATAGGACAGTATTTGGCCGAGGCACAACTATTTGAAAATCTCAAATCTGAGGGTGCAAAAAAATCGAAATATTGAGGAAATAGCCATTAAAGCTGTCCAAATAAAGTCCTTAGCTATTCATATTACTTATACAAAATCAGTTTTAATATATTTAATGGAGGAAATTTACTAAATATCTCAATGAAACAAGATCTTAACTCAATAATGTAATAATTTTTGGCAAAAAATTCAAATCGATAATTTTGACCCATACAATGTATTGTTGGCTCTTGCTACAAATATACCCATGCTACTTATGACTGGTTTTGTGGTTCAGGGTCATGCAATGGCTATATTGGTATATTTATGACAATATATTTAGAAATATTTTTGTGCAAATATATGGGCCTTTTTAGTATATTATATATATATATATATTATATATATATATATATATATATATATATATATATATATATATATATATATATATTTATATATATATATATATTTAGTTATATATTTGGCTGTATGTGATTATGCATTAGTAGTATTTGAAAGGAGCAATTTTCAAAGTATATTTTTACATATTCTGGAAAAAAAGTGAGAAGTACTTGGCAATGCCGAGGTGTTGATGGTGGTTGCCAGGATGTTGCTACGCAACTGCTAGGTTGTTCTTGATGGTCGCTTACTGGTCCAAGTCAAAGAGATTAGCCCAAAGGCACAGTATTCTGGACTTCAAACATGGATTAGGTTCATTTTTTCATTGTAAGTCTATCTATGGGATTCTGTGGATTTTATTGTTCAACAGGAGAAACAAGAGACTGATTGCTTAGAAAAGGGAAAATCAAAAAAATTAAAACTGGGCATTGGCTTTAAAATGAGAATGTATTATGCACCAACCTTTCTGTTTTCAATGCTTTCCATTGTAGCAAAACAATAAAAATATTTCACAAAAATTGGCATACAATTTTTAAGACATAATTACTGCATACTCCTACACAATACTATACAAATTTAATAATTGATTGACTGATTGATTTTAAATTTTAACCTTTTGTACTTTTATTATTACAAAATAACTCAAATAATGATTGATTGATTGATTGATTGATTGATTGATTGATTGATTGATTGATTGATTGATTGATTGATTGATTGATTGATTGATTGATTGATTGATTGATTGATTGATTGATTGAAACGTGTACCTTTATTATTTCAACATTTGATGTATTTATTTATTTATGTCCACTTTATATTCATGTTTCGTTTGTACTAACATTTCAAATCATTTAATACAATGCACTTATAAAAAGTGCACTATTTGCAATGGTATGTGAACCAATAGTGTACATTATCGAGTAAAGTCATTGGATCTTACAATGCACCTCAGTAACAGTGTTTATGACCGGTGTACACTCAAAAGCAAGATATGAAAGAATACCTATGAACTGTGAGCATTAAACCAAATTAATTCCTGTATCTTGCCAGAAGACGTTTCAGATAAAATGTTTCACTGGCTTTTCTTTATCCCACTGGTACTGGAAATGATACTGACACCTACTGGCCTGGATGTATGTCAATTCACATTGGAATTGTGTATCTTTCATTTGCTTCTGGTTTTTCTGATTATCTCTGTCTCAACACATTCAATAAAAAGGACATTCTTGGATTCAATCCTGACGGAGTTTTACAAATTGATGGTGGCTTCTACCACAATCTCTCTCCTAATAACTCAGTTTTCAGCTGTGTGTTCACACTCAACGCCGGATGGAACAAATGCTGATCCACATTATCATTATATTATATTATAAAGTGAACTTAATTTAATTGTAATTATCAGTTATTATAATTATTACTACCTCAGGTGAACAGAAAGGTATGTCTGGTCATGTGATAAAAAATATTGTGGCGCCATAAGAGCACTCCAAGTAACATATAATAGCTTGTATAAGGCAAACTAACAAGCTACTTGTTAGTAGGGATGAACATATTGGGGTTGTTCTGGTCACTAGTGATGCTTCCCACAGCAAACACAACCCAAGATGTATACCCATCACTCCATGTAAACTCAAAAAATATACAAGTCTCATACGGCGATAACAAGATGCTGATGCATAGAGAAAGCAGTGAGGCACTGAGCAAAAAAAAAAAAAAAAGCACAGTAGCAAGCCCGTCTGTGACACCAGAGTCTTGTATTTAGGAGACATCAGCAAACATCCTGTTCCAACAGGAACAAAGCCCCACTCCAATTCATGCACCCTACTCCAGTCATTCTGCTTCTTCAATAACACAATTAAAGCCAAGTAACTGTGTGTTCATTGGGACAAATGTGAGACTTGAAGAGAAACTAAGCATCGATTTTAAGTCCAGCAGAGACAATTAGTTCCGCTTGATGCCAAGAGACAGGGAAAGTTTCCAGAGGGGCGGGGGAACTGGGAATGCGACACATCTGCACAAGTATTAGTTCACAGAGACTCTCACATCACAAAAACACACCTACAAACACAAGTCTGTACTCGCAGTCTGACTACAACACTGCCAAAAAAAACGATTTCCATGTGTTTCAGTTACAGCAGCAGCATACATGACCATCAACATATGCATAGTTGGTTGATTAAAAAATAGCACAAAAAATATATATAATAATCAGATATTAATTTAAGTTAACATAAGACATGCTATTATTATATGACAAAAAATGGAGTCCGATATTTTGAAGTCAGAATCAATTATAAACCCACCTATATTTTTTTTCTTGTAAAAAACAAATGCTTAATTATACTGAACGTGCTTTTGTAGTATACTATAAGTATTATAAGTATTTATAAATAAGTAATAAATATTACAAGTGTATAAATGCTGTATACTTAATAAAATATAAAATATTTGGATACTCAAAAACAGTACACTTTTAGACACACTTAAATACGCTTTTAAAAGTGCCCCCAGTAATAATGTTGAAGTTTTATTTAAAAAAACATATTTTTTAATTATTATTATGCTTTAGTAAACTTTTTTTTATTTATTTATTTTTACTTTAATGAAGTATACGTATTCAAATGTTTTGGCTAACATACTAAAGTGCATCTAATTTAAATATACTAAACTACAACATCACCATTAAAAAATACGTAATTACAAATACATTTAAATGCATGAAATATTTCAATAGAAATTATATTTAAATAAAGTTTAGTTTGCAATGCATGCTTATCAGTATGTATGCTTATGTCAAAGACAAATTTTGAAATTACATAAAGATGTTCTTAAATCCTACTTACAGTAAATGGGTCAAAAAATCACGCTGAAGTTCAAACAGTTTAATTTAATATACATTTAAATAATATCCCTTTAAAAGTATACAATTTCTATAATAAGTACTATTTTTAAAGGTATTTCAATTATTACACATACACAGTATGTGACCCTGGACCACAAATCCAGTCTTAAGTTGATGGGGTATATTTGTAGCAATAGCCAAAATACATTGTATGGGTCAAAATTATAGATTTTTATTTTATGCCAATAATTAATTAGGATGTTAGGTAAAGATCATGTTCCATGAAGATATTTTGTAAATGTTTTACCGTAAATATATCAAAACTTCATTTTGATTAGTAATATGTATTGCTAAGAACTTCATTTGGACAACTTTAGAGGCAATTTTCTCAATATTTAGATTTTTTTTGCACCCTCAGATTACAGATTTTCAAATAGTTGTATCTCAGCCAAATATAGTCATATTATAACAATGCCATACATCAAGGGAAAGCTTATTTATTTAGCTTTCAAATTATGTATAAATCTAATTTTCGAAAAATTGACTCTTAAGACTTCATGTTAGAATCAATTTTATACTCATACCTTTGGTTGTTTTAATATTTTGAAATGTTTTTAGCTTTAATTTTTTTTTTCATTTAAATGTTGTTGTATGCATTTGTCATTTTATTTAATTTCTCAATTTTCTTAAATGTGTGTGTGTATATAAAGTATTTATAGACTTGTAACTTATAGTTTTAGTTACTTTTTCTTATTTGTAAGTCGCTTTGGATAAAAGCGTCTGCTAAATGACTAAAAAGTAAAGTAAAAGTAAAGACTGGTTTTGTGGTCCAGGGTCACATATATACGTGACACAACAAAATAATTTACAGCCAATCAGAAGACTGTGTGGGCGGGCTCTCTCTGAGAGGACAGTGTTGTCAGCATTGTTAATGTTCCCAACGAGTTATTAAAAACATTATGAATGTCTTTTGAATGTTCACTATGTCCTGTTTAAATATATACTGACCAAAATTATAAATGCAACACTTTTGTTTTTGCCCCCATTTTTCATGAGCTGAACTCAAAGATCTAACACTTTTTCTTTATTCACAAAAGGCCTATTTCTCTCAAATATTGTTCACAAATCTGTCTTATTCTGTGTTAGTGAGCACTTCTCCTTTGCCAAGATAATCCATCCACCTCACAGGTGTGGCATATCAAGATGCTGATTAGACAGCATGATTATTGAACAAGTGTGCCTTAGGCTGGCCACAATAAAAGGCCACTCTAAAATGTGCAGTTTTACTGTATTGGGGGGGTCCGTGGGGGTCCCAAAACCGCCACATAACAGTGTAAATAACTCAAAATGCATGAAATAGCATTAGACCCCACCTTTAAATATGTGAGCTAATGTCAAAGCCAATGCTATGTGTTTCATAGCAGCGTGATTTATTTGGACTACAGAAAAGATGGTTTTAATCAAAATGTGGTGGTAAATGTTACTATTTGTCCTAATGTCCTGTGCTGACTTGGTGATTAGGCAGTGGTGTAAGTGGAGGGTTTACGCAGGCATATGGAGTAGGCCAGTGGTTTTTTTCAACCCTGGGTCGCCAAACTGGGTCTCCATGATAATTTAAGGAAAACATATGTAACCAAGTTCAAGACTCAGGAAACAAGCAACTAAATAATCAAACAAACAACAAAACAAAACAAAAAACGCCGCTCCTTACACATGCACTAAGAAAAACGTGTGTCTGACCGAGTCCCAAAACACACTTGTAGCCAATCAGTAGTAAGGGGGCGTATCTTGTACTGATCGAGAGAAGAAATATATGTCAGAAATAGATGTGCATGAAGGCAAGCACCCTCACTAATTTCAGAAGCACCGACAGTGATTTGATTTTGGCACAGAGCATCCTTCCGGAGCTCTACGGGGGGACTCAAGATCGGTCTGTAGCGCAGTTGTCTTTCTTTCTTTATTTATTTATTTATTTATTTCTCTCTCTCTCTATATATATATATATATATACAGGCTATGGGACGCGTCAAATTTAAAAATAAAAAAATAGGGTCTGTCTGAAAAAAGTTAGAAAACCTCTGGTGTAGGCTATACCCACTTCTTTATCAGTCGGCTTTGCGTATACCCACTTCTAAATTCCCTCTGATGCACATCATTCATTAGTGTCCTGCATTAGGCAAAATCATGACCACCACATGAATAGCTAATCCAATCGCATGTAAAAAAAAAAAAAAAAAAAAGAATACATATATTCCCTAAAAAACACAGTAAAAACAGAAATGTGGTCAGGACCGTGGCGCCGGCCTCCTTTGAAATATGTTTGGTGATTGTGCCCGCACACTTGCCCGCTTCATCCCCGACCCCAGTCAGAGAGGATGCCGATTTTCGACAGCGACAGAGATGCTGCCTGTTCATGCATTATTTTACATTTATTGTAAAATAATAGTTAATTATTGATTACTAATTTGAATCGGCACATTAGAATGAAAACAATAGCTTAAAAACAGGTAAACGCCTGTAAACTTTTCACTCCAAGTAACCAGTAAATGAATGCATTCAAACAGTAAGTTCAAAATAGCTTTAATAGGATACAGAGCAAACCCAACCCAGGGGATATATTCAGGATAAATTGATAAGTCATGATTTATTATCTTTTGAAAGATATCATGATTCTCCTACAAACAGACAACTAAACAAAATAGCATGTAATTTACTACAGGTCCAGACAAAATGTTGCAGTCTATTTTTTTTTTTTTTTTTTTTTTGAATTATTGCCAAATATGCAAATATTCTGTGGCTAATTTTAATTTCATAATGATCTTTACTCCATGAAGTCAAGCAGCAGAAGATAAGTTACAATATGCAAACATTACTGGCCCATTTTGGGGTGCACTAAATATACAATACTTATTTTACACATCACTGTATATAACACAAAGTTCATCCTTTGCTGGCTTGCTTTAAAAAAATGGGGCATACATTTAAGAGTATAATCACTTCTCCAGGCACCACAACACCACTGTGATTAGGTGGTTCTTGGATGCTGATTTAAGGGCCTGAAAAGTCTGAGAATTGCTGTTCTGATAACTTCAGCCATTATGATGAATAGAATAACACAGGAAACAGACAATTTCATAAAAGCACAGTCTAATTGCAAGTCAGATTAATGTAGCATAATATGCAGCTACAAGGTTTTAGGACATTTAGGGCAGGAACTGGAGAACACAGCGACATTCAAGCATACTCTAAAACAGAAAATTATTTGTTTGAATATGTTTTTTTATTGATTTTTAACAACTGATTGAATTAATGAATGATTCTCTTTTGTTTCAATTTGTAAAGACCTATTTTTTTTTTTTTACATTTAAAGTATTTCATTCTCAGCTAAGCAGAACTGGAATGACAGATTTGTCATAGTGCTTTGAAGTAGATAATTATCTGTCAAATTGAATGGGTCATGCAGGTTTTGTGGTTTTTGTGGAAACAGGTCTATGGCGTGCTGTCAAGTGGGCTGTGTAGATATTTGCTCCGCTCCGCTTGGATCAGATGCATAACTCTGTTTCGGAGTGTTTGGCTTCTCATAAAAGCACAGAGAGGGAGATAATGTCACAGACATGTCAGGAGAGAGAAGAAAAAAAAAATTGTGTGAATTATTACATTTTCCACAAAATGTTAGGTGCTGGAATCTCCTCCAACAGTGAGCCACTTAAATTTGTGGTGAAACACAATTAGACTAGTTTGGGCTGTTTTTTCTGCTCCCAACTGATTTGTGAAAAATTTAACTTTTTGATTCAAATGCACTGAACATTAATTTAAAACAATGCAACAATATGTCATTCCTTACGGCTACTAGACTATTTTCCCATACCCACAATTTCTATGAACATGTGCATATTTTAATCAAACCCCAGGAGCTCCAATAGCCCATATTTAGCGTAGGAGTAACACAACACCCCCGCTCCTCCTTCATCTCTCTTCCTCCTCTGCAGCTTTCCATCTCCAAAGACCATGTCCCTCTGGACCACACTGCTGTGAGCAAAACCCAGTCCCCTTCATTATTCCAGTTTTTCAATAATGTCATTATTTTATTATTTGCTACTGCTGTTCATTTGGTGCTGAAGTGCCCGGTGCATTGATAACGGCCAGTAATGGAGATGATTTTCAGCCTGTTGAGAGTTTTAATGGCCAATTCTGATAGTACGGATTGTCTTCTGTCTGCTTAGTCATTATTTGAATTTAAGGTTTCAGACTGGGGTTTTAAATCAACTAGAAATGCAGCTAAAATCGTTGCACATAGTGCACCTACAGTTTGGCTTTGAAATAATAGAAAACGATTTTCCACTGTAAAAAACTCAGATTTGGTTAGAATACAATGACAGTTCCACATTTATTTGTCAAGAACTTATTTTGGAGTCTGGTTAGCAATAAAAAAAACTCAAAACAATTAAGAAAGTTAACATGATTACCCCATTTACTTTTTGAGAGCCCAAAACCAGAAATGTTCTTGTGTAATATAACAGAGGGGAAAACATGTATATGTTGAGGATAATTTTTCCACATTCTTGAAATTAAACTTTAATGTCAGCTTAATAGAAACTTTGCATTAATACTTCAATGCTCTTCATTTGCAGTAGTCATGCAAAGTGGAAGAATGTGGCATATGTGACAAGACTTGATTGCAACCATTTTAATGAATGACCCTGTCTACATTACAAGTGTATAGTAATGTTGGCACAGGACAGCTTCATGGATCATCTAGTGTTGTCGCATTGTGACATTCCACTTGCCAAACTCTATTAACAGTGGTAGATATTTTTGTATTCTGTTAGCAAGAAAGCAAGAAATAGCTTCTTTTTTTCTCACTGCAGAACCAGTATAGTACATAGAATGCATGTTTTGATAAATAAACTGTTTAATTTTGATCATACAGATTGTAATTAACAGAGGTTTGTTCTCTGATATCTTGGATGCTCATGGGAAACATTAGTTTGAGGATATTACAGTGGTTGTAAGGAAAGTCAATTTCAAATTCACTTAATTAGGAGGTAAGAGCTGTTTTTATTTCAGGACTCTGCTCAGGACAATAGTTATGTTGCACCGTGTGACAGCTTTCTTTCCACCCCCACACACACAGTCTCACAGTGTGTCATGAGTCTTGCCTGTGGAAAGTAACACTGCTTCTAATACACTGCAATAATAACCTGAGGCGCTTTAGCACACAGTCATTCAGTAAAAGAAAAGTATTTGACTGCATTAGAAATAAACTCAAGTTATGGAGCATTTGAAGCACAGTCCAGTTCCTAATTTTCCATCTCCTGTCTGCCATTATATGTTCTTATAGTGAGAACCTTTAATTTGACCAGAAGAAAATATTGACTACTAAATTACTTGCTCAATTTCGTGTTATGAAGCTGTTGCTGGGAGGGCTAATATACATGTTAAACTGTTTTCATGTGCAAAACTAGTCTTGAAATATTGAAGACAGCTATTTAGACTATTTCTATATCCTTTCTATAAAGACTAATTCTATATCCTGCAATAATAATAATAATAAAAATAACACTATATGAAAAAATGAGTGTAACGAGGATCGTTGATACGGGAAGGAAGGAGGCGGGAACCGGCGAACATTCAAACATTTAATAATCAAATAAACAAACATAACAGAAAAGCGGCAGCCCCTCACGGACGACTGCCGCGCACACAAAACACAAACTAAAATCCCAGGCCTGGTCCTCTCTCTCTTCCACTGTCGTCACTCCTCCTTTTATCCTTCCGTAGCTCCTCCGTGGGATTCGAGACCGGTGAGTGGCGCAGGTGTCATTCATTCGCAATCACTCCACCGGCCTCGCTCCGTTCCCACGGCTCTCGGCCCCGCCCCACTCGTCACAATGAGATATACTGTAGATACTACCACACAATATTAAAATGTAAATACAGCATTGCCACAACTGGAATATATATAAAAGCTATTCAGCTGAATTGTGATCTATTGAGTCTGTCTACACTGGATGCACCAAAGCAAAGGTTCCAAATCCATTTGTCCTGTTGTCGGAAGTAGCACAAGTGTACAAATAGAATAGGCCAGGATATATGTTTACTGTCGAAAAACTATGCACTATTCAGTGGTATGCATTTAATTTAAACAACAATGCTGCTCGTCTCCAGTGTAGACATATTAGTCCGCAGTTCAATTTTGACTTGGTTACTGGGTTTTTTCCTAACAAGACAGTATATGGTTGATATACAACTCCTACAGACATGTAAGAGTCTAGTCATACCACCCACCACCTCTATACATCAAACACACAAAAAGTATTAAAGCTTTTGACAAGCAGAATGCCATTCATTTGTTAATTTATTAAAAATATATACTATTGCGCATTGCTTGTACCCTTAAAAGTCTCACAGCTTGCAGCTAAACAGCTTGATGGTTATGTCATTCCCAATATATGCTGTTATATCCTGTCAGGAAATTCACAAAACCTTGTTATTTAAATCTTCCGTCCAAATACAAGTATAATTATAATTTTTTATTGGTAGTCATATAAAATGCCTAATTTAATTAAAAATAAAAAATATTGACAGAAACCAACAGATTTACTGAGCATATGTTAATCCTTTCTGAAAAGCTTCAGCTCAGAATTGAGTTTCAAAACTGTCCAAGGTAAGACTAAAAGCGTCCATTTTTTTTTTATTAAATCTCCTTTAGATTCAGTCCTGAAGACAGTATTATGCCAAGCAGCCTCTCACTTTTCTTTATACTCCCTTTTTATTATTCCATAAGTGACCCTTTCACCTCTCATGCTTTACTCAACAGCTAAAATAACACTGACAGGTTTTGAGCAGTTTCTTGTGAGAATATTCTGTACAAATATATACAAATTATCCTAAAATAACACACATAAAAACAAAAGAGGTGGCGATATGGAAGTTCTGATCAATACTGCAGCAGAAGAAAGCAGAATTCCCAGAACGCAGTCTGTCACAATCATGTGAAGCAGTGTCTGCTTTGTTGTATCACCACTTACATGTGAAAAAAAATAAAATAATGTTTTCTATAAAAATAAAAACTATTCTAGGGTATTCTGTGTGATTACCAGGATGTTTACTATGTGGTTAATAAGGTGCTCTGTGTAGTTACAGGGGCATTGCTATGGTTTCCAAGTCAAAAGAGCCAACCAAAGTCTCTAATTATGGCTTTGTTTTTGTCCTTCTACTTGTGGTGCGGGTTTGTGCAAATCCCTAAACTGTCATATGAGAAATAGTAATGGGGATTTGGAGGATTTAGTGTCTTTAGGTTCATTTGTGTTCCATCGTTGAAAGGCAGACATGGTCTTCCAAACTATCAATGTAAAAACTATAAATAAAAGCTGCTGGTGCATTTAAAACCTAAATCCAACCTCTTGAAAACAAAAACAGCTATGGGTTAAAATCCAACAGATTTGATCTTTGGAGAGGCAATCATGCATTCACTGTCCTGTCTGAATTAAAGTGAATACTTTCTTGTCCACTTATTCTTATTCTTTCTTTATATGAAGAAAAAGTCAAATGTTGTGTACTTTTTTCCAGTAAGAGGTTATTTAAGGCTTCGGAAAGCTTTTTGTTTTATGCAGTCTAGTCATGTGGTGTGTCCCTGTGCGTTCAGAGAAGACCTTTTTGTACCCAGGGTCCCTCACTGCTGTCAGATCAACTGAAAGAGTAAAAGAGTCCTGCTGTTTGCAATGTCACTAGACCTCCATCTGTTCATCCACAGACAACTTGAAGAAAAACATCTTCTAATATATAATTTATTCGGCTATGTTTGTTTAATGCCAAACTGTTAAATGCACGTTAAGTTCTGAAACACTAATAGTTACATTAATGTGTCTCTTTTTCTCGCTCTTTCATCCTCCCCTCCCCCATTTGAGCATAGCGTACGTGGGTTGAGTCTTCAGTGTTCAACAAATTTTCTCAACATGAATATTCATGCTCTCTCTCCTTGCGTGAATGTGATCTTTATTCTTTAAAGTGGCTCATGAAGAAATTACTCGCTGCCTCCTTTGTAATATTCACAACATTCGCATGAAGAATACATGCATGCTTGAATTCAACATTAAATCCAAAATGACCCAATTACTTTTTTTAAAACATGTCAGGTTTTATATTGCACAATTCATCAATGTATATTAATTAAAAGAAAAAAAGAAATATGTTGTTTTGTCATCTTTAATAAAAAAAATATAATAAATTATCTGCTACAATAACATGACTTAAAGCCCATTTAGACTAATCAGTCAGAAAACAGCTATATGGTCATTGTTCTATTAGTAGGAAATGTAATATCTATAAATATAATAAAAAAAATATCTGCATTACACTTCTGCTCTAGCTTCTGTGCTGGCAACTTACCATCACATACGTATATGTTGTTTGCTCCTCTATTTAATTGCTTGTGATGTTCCTAATTTGTAAGTCTCTTTGGATGAATATGTCTAGTGTATGAAAAATACAATGCATTTAAAGGGATAGTTCACCCAAAAATATGAAAATTCTCTCAATATTTATGTACCCTCAAGTTGTTCCAAACCTCTATGAGTTTCTTTCCTCTGTTGAACAAAAAATAAGATATTTTGAAGAATGTTTGTAGCCAAACAGTTGCCATTGACTTCCATTTAGTAAAGAACATCTAATTTTGTCATCTCATTTTCAACAGAAAAAAAACACAAACAAAACAAAACACAAAAAGATTGAATACAGGTTTGGAACAACATGAGGATGAGTAAATGATGACAAAAATTTGGGGTGAACTATCCCTTTGATAGGATTTTTTTTTTTTTGCTATTGTCTGAAAACTCCATTCTGAAATGGAACACAGACTTTTCATAATTCAGTCAATATCAATGGATAAAATACATTCAACATACCGTATCGCATTGGAAAATGTACCTCTAGCTACAACTCAAAAAACATGCCTATACATACAATTCACAGCAGTTTCCAGCTTAAATTGAATACTAGTGTCAGTAAAACATTTATTATTATTATTATTAATACTTTTTCACACAAACTATTATTGCAGGGGCATATTATTGATTAAAAATACTTATTTTTGTATTTAATTTCCAAACTGATCTGATACATGCAACAAGCAAGTTTTTTTTTCTATCCACACTAATAATCAACCTGTTGATTTGCTCATGTCAGTAATTCCAGCAGTCAAAGAGTACTAATTGCCCTGCCTAAAGATGAATTAATGCAAATGCTGGAAAATACATGTTCAATGCAAAGCCCAAAGGTTGTATTATTTCAATGAACAACAATTTTCCCAGTGCAGATATTAACAGGCCACTGGTTTGTGTTTGTCTAGTTGAACATCAGTTTGCTAATACGTCGTTTGCGAGTGTGAATGTATAATCAGCCGAGGGCACGTCCCTATAGCACCGTGCCAAAACATGCTCGCGAGTTTGGAGAGATGCTCATTTTCATCATCAAATCAAGAGAGGCATCTCAAATGACTTAGCATTAGGCAGTTTGCAATGCTAATCAAGACAATTAGCATAAATAGGGAGAGCAAAAAAAAAAAAAAACACAAAAAATACTTCTAGGCAACATAAAACAAGAGCAAACGACACAGACATTGGACAGAGAACAATTATGAATCATTCAACACCATGCCAGCACTTAAAAAGGCTTTGATAGCTTATGTGCTTTGTGAACTTACAGGTTGCTCTTTCTTTTCCATCACAAGCCCTTCATAATCCATGTCATTTTTTTACAGCGGGAGGTTTTGCCATGTTTCTGTACTGTGCCAGAGCACTTGCTAAAAGCTCTGTATAGAGAAGTAATAGCTACCCGCTGATATGATGAGACAATCGGTGCTTAATTGCACAGTTTAATAGTTAGGCCATGTAACTGATAATTGAAGGCGTTGTGCCTCCTACAGAGACCGATGGTATTCTTAGCCACTTTGTCATGTGGTCTTTAAGATGACATTGTTGCCATAGCTTGTAGATTTTTCTTAATAAAGGATTTATTATGGAATAATACTATTAATTTGGCTCATAAATTAATCAAATATGTGGATGGAATATTTAGTAAATTGTAATAATCATATAATTCCCTAATACCTATTCAGATTGCATACCATATTGGATGTCTTAAGGAAATTCAGTTTTTTATGAACGAACAGGGAAAAAGGACAAGAGGTGTTTCAATTCCTGTTCAACTATCTCTGTTCCAAACATTAGGCACATTATGCTGCCTTCTAAACACCTAATTTTAGTTCAATGTAATTAAACTGCACTATTTAATAAAAAATGTGTGCATGCATTATATTTGTATGCTTATCCATGTGAACACCTTGTTGTTAGCTTAGAAACTTTAGCATGCTGCCTTACAACTGCCAGTGAAATTGAACTTAAAATATTGTTTAATAAATCATGCAGACTATGATAGAGTACAATTTCATTGGGAAAAATATTTGTGCAGCAGTAAAAAATAAAGCCCACAACACAAAAGAAGAATAAATGCTCTCCCAGCACAAACTATTATGTACAAGATGTATGTAAAACAACAAACTGTACAATTTGGGGAACTATGCCTTAGTCATGTCTTAAATCTGATGTGCAATGCTGGAGACATGAAAGAAGAACTGCGTACTTCTCACACAGTAATCCCCTCAGGCATCGCATCCCCTCCTTCAGTTCTCTCTTCTTTTGTGCTCCCTCTCTCTCTTTGGATGCCAGAACCACTGCCGAATGTTCTGCCATCTTTCTGCTTCCACAACGGTCATGAGAATTCCCTTTCTCAACCATATGCCCTCACAATTTCAGAATTTAATCCACTACAGTCAGTCAAACAGATTTATCAGTCCCTCCAGGATTTGTGTCTTGTGAACGCTAGAATGAATGCAAATTCAACCAATCCTGTATTATTTGCCAAAGCTTTCAACTCAGCCTTATTTTTGCAGTTTTTCCAAATAGAATGTAAACTTGAAGGGAAAAGGTAGACAGTATTAGCGAGTTCCATGAATTGCAGGCCGGTGTGTTAAACCATCCTTCTGCTTGATTTGTACTTGAAAGTGATCACTCTGAAGGGTGCAGGGCATACGGTTTTATATATGTGTTAGTGTTCATTTCGTTAACGAAAACTGAAAAAAAAAAGTTTGTTGATGAGCTTTTTTCCCATGACTAAGACGAGATGATTATAAGGTCAATAAACGATAACTATGTCAATATGCAATTTCATAGACAAAATAAAACTAGACTAAAATATATGCCAATATTTTTTTCTTGTTTTACCAAAAACATATTTGTATTTTCGCCAAAAAAAGGAGACAAAATGTTATTGCGGACTGCTCTACACATCTCTACTACATGAGCTTTCATGAGTGCGGTTGCCAGATATACATATTTTAAGCAATCTGGCAACCATGCACACGCGCTCGCTCCTCATTGCAGAAGCACCACCGCCGATAATCTGAAAACAGCGACAAACAAGCTAGAGTTTAGTGATCTAAATGAAAGTGTCACTCAGTTGTGTTCTGTCATGAGATCTCGACTATATTGTTTGCGATTGTGGTTGCTGAATAAATGCACTTACTCAACTTCTGTTGTTTTAATAGAGAAATAGGCTATTGCAATTTGGAATTAGTGGAATTACAAATTTTACCGTTATAGTATTTTTTGTTTGTTTTTGCAGTTTTCATAATGTAGAGAGAGAGATTGCATAAGTCTTTTGTATTAATTTATATAATAAAAAGCCAATAATAAATCAGTACATTTGATAAGGTAACTTCTCTCTTTAGATGTTTAGTTCTAATTAATTTTAGAAGTAAAATGTTGATTCAGTAAGAGCACGTTTAAAGATAAATATCAGTGTCTTATATAAATCAGGTGTGTATTATTTACAAATATTAAAGTTCTTAAAGGGATAGTTCACCCAAAAATAACAATTATAATTTACTCAACATCATGTCATTCCAAACCTGTATGAATTTATTTCTACTGCGAAACATAAAAAAGAATATAATTTGAGAAATTCAAGACATTTTGTACATAAAATAGGGTAAGCAAAATGGTTTGGTACCATTCTACAAAATTTCTTCTTTTGTATTCCACAGAAGAAAGTAAGTCATACAGGTTTGGAAACACACGATGGTGAGGAAAGGATGACAGACATTATTAGAAGTAGGCCTACATTTTCTGCATTCTAGCTCAAAATCATTGCTTTATTGTCAAGTGCATTTCTATCTGTCAAAAATGCATTTGCTTTGAATTCAGTAATATCCATCATTATTTGTTTCTGTCCTGTTTTATTTATTAATTCATTTACTCCAAATGAAGGTCATATAACCCAGAAAAACATTCATGGGCTTGTGGGCCTGATATGTCCAGGGACAAATTGTAACCCCAGTCCATCCCTGCCTCCACGCAAAATCCCCTTGCATGATGTATTATTCCCTTCCTAAATAATACAATCAGTGTATAAATGCATAAAATAAAACATTACATTCAGATGTATCTGTGAAGCACTTTTCACAATGAATATAATTCCATAGAAACATGTTGAAATTGTATAGAACTGTAATAATGCAGTCGACAGATGGACTGGGACAACCAGGGCTAGTAGACTACTTGAAAAACAAATAAACCAACAACAATAAAAAAAAAATATATATATATATATATATATATATATATATATACATATATATATATATACGTTAAAGGTTGGGGGGGCGACTGGGTCTACTGGGTCTTAGGACTACACCACTGCTGAATAGGAAATTTTACTGACACCAGTTGTGTGATTAAATAATGATAACTGGAAGGTTTTCCCTGAAAAACAACAAATAATACTGCAAACAGCAAATTCTGTCACAATTAGAAAAAGTAATGTGTGATCCTAATAGGAATGATTTATAATGTTTTTTCTTCAGTCTCCGCCTCCAGCCCAAAGCTAGTCAAGTTGCTAAGTCATGCACTGCGTTTAATAGCAGGGATCCTAGTAAATACGGCTCACCAGACTCTGATATTATAAATGCACGGCCCTTGCGGGAAAGCTATGTATCATTGCTAATTAGCTTAGCAGCAGGAGTCTTAACGTGGGTGACTAAATATTCCAAAGCAGGGTAATTCCAAAGGGCATGGTATTATAACAACAACCCCACGGGTTACAGAGTGGCTTTTCACAGGATTTATTTTCCAAATATACTGTTAGGCTGATATGATTAAATGTCTCAATAGTCTCATGCAGTGTTTTAACAGTTTCATGTTGGGTCAGAGATCATTGACCCGAGAGCAGTGTAAATTATTCATGTGTCCATCACAGAAATCATAGAATCACATGTGATTTCACCATAAACTTGGCCAGTTGGTCCTCAGAAATCGGGAAAAAAGTACAGTGATTTCCTTAGATCACAGATGGTAGGAACATTTGTCAAGATGTTGTTGTTCCTTCCAAAAGTGGTCTGAATTAAATCAAGATGTCTGCAAATCTTATCAGCCGAACAACGTCCCATACAAATATATTGCATTTGTTTTATAATGGTATTGATGTCAGACTTTTTTTTTCTTGAATGAGCACATTGAATGAGTATTGTATGAGCACAACTTGAATCCGAAATAAATTAGTCAATTAAACATGCATAAACCAAACACAAGAAATAACTCTCAAATCAACAGGTTCAGTAAAACTATCACTGCAGATTTAATTTCAAAA